>CM076575.1:432433948-432638819 GCA_034641835.2 Pinus albicaulis | reverse complement strand
GGAAGGAACCTGTCACTTCAATATTCCGACATTATTTCTCAGGGGTGCATCAAGGCTGCTGTCAAACAAGAGGATAAAAGAAAATAAATAAATAAACCATGAAAGAGGCATGCGTGTGCTATGTAATGAAGTTCAAGAGAATCACATGTTTTACAGTCTTATGTACAAATTTCAGATTGAAATTCTCAATTAGAAAAGAGGATGTGATTTTCCCTGGTTTACTGTCAGGGAGGAAGATGGAAGAAAATATACCATGAATCAGGGCTCTGTGCACTATCAAATGGAGATGAGGAGAATTCAATGCTTTACTACCTTATGTACAAATTCCATATTAAAACTCAATTAGAAAACATGATGAGATTTTATCTGTTTTATTGTACAATCAAGGTGAAGATGGAAGAAAATAGAGTGGGTTTCTGTGTGTTATCCAATGAAGTTGAGGAGAATCACATTCTTTACAGCCTTTTCCATGAATGTTTGAATGAAACTCTGAATTAGATAAGAAGATGATATTTATAGCCTGTACTTTCAAGCATGAAATGAAAGGAAATAGAGGGTAGGGCTGCAACAAATCAGAGATACCACTTCTTTATTGCTGCCTTCACATTGGTATAAATATCAACATATGTTGGAAATTATATGCTATGGAAAACCAACCCAGATAACAAATAATATAAATGAAGAAATTTAAAATTGTCTTATGAAAAATTGATCTAGAACTGGTGCAGATTCAATTTCTAGCCTATATACATCAGCAGTGTCTAGCTGCATTTCAAATCTGGATGTTGATATGCAAGACCTACCTCTACATTCCATGTGCATTTTCGAATCTAGTTTTAGATGGACTTAGTGAAAATGTAAATTTAAGGTTATGTACCTAGAGTGTTAATTTCTGGAATAACACGGACACCACAGTTTCACCCAAATTTGATGATTCGCTCGACATCCTTGTTAGAATATCGCATTTCTGGTGAGTAAGATCCATTAATAGCAAGACCAGGCTTTGAATTTAATTTGAGGGGGAAGGACTGTGAATTAGTTATGTGCCAGTGGAAGACATTAAGCTTGTTATAGCTCATGGCCCTTATGGTCCGCACAATTTCCCTGAGGGGATAGAAGTTCCTAGCTGTGTCTAGGACAAGACCTCGATGAGGGTATAAAGGATAGTCAATGATCTTCACCTAGCGTTGGAAGATAATAGGGTAAATAGAAGTGGAATTTTACCAGCAGACGAGTTGCAAGAATGTCTCCAGACCTCGGATGACTCCCCATGGCATCTCAGCCGAAAGATTGGTGACTCCTCCCGCTGGAACGGTCAAGGTGTATGATTCATCCACGCCATGTTGAAGATCTGCCTGTAGGTCCCGCGGGAAAACATCCAATTCCTCCAAAGAAGAAATGATAGAAGAAATGATTGTTGTATATGAGGACAAGAGGAGAATTGGGAACCAATGTTCTGAGTGGATTATGCGATTGTAGCAAGAAACAGAGCTTCAGAGGTATATGTGATTTGCATAAACGATTTTGAAAGTTGGAGAGAGCGGAATCGAAACTGTGTCTCCCCAAATAGTGGAAATCGGTTTTGGCCATGGGTACTGTTCCTCTTGGCTAACTGCCACTACTTCTGAAGAATGAAAATGGGAGAGGAAAAACACCCACAAGAAGATGATTTGTATGCATCTTCTACTGCCCAGTATCTTCATTTTCGTCTCCTGCTCCTGCTTATGATATATATACAGAGCCACCCAAAAAACCAAAGAGATTGAGATCAATGGGAATTTGTGTTTATGATCAAAACATACATTGGATTACAGATTTGTCTGTACAGTTGTGGGGCTACCATTAGAATTGGGGGATAGATATAACAAATGGAAAAAGTTATTGAAAATCGTATACAAGGAAGGAAGGTATTGCAGTGGTTGTTATAGGTATGCAGTAGGGGCAGCACTCAATTAGGGCATTTTCGGGTTGAGTATTTCTTCTTCCTCATTGCCTCCCTCAAAGAGTTTGATCACGCTTTGAAAAAACTGGAGATATCAATCTCTGATCTGAATCGGTTTTGAAGATACAGAATATTAGGGCACAAGGTTTTCTCTAGACTGTAGTTAAAATGTCTAGGAGCAAGGAATAAGGCATTTCCATAAATTCATAGGAAGATTCCATATCTCATCCTAACCCTTAATACTATGGGAGAGAACTGATATTACTCGCATGCTGGTGGAGCTCCATTCTTATTTATATATATACTCGAAATCCTAATCAATAGTACTACGAAATAAAAATAAAAGAACATCGTATGAACAATAGTTAATCAAATTTTATGCCCGAAAGAGCTGGAAATATAATGTAGGAAGAAAGACTTTCCTCGATAGCAGACTAAACTGAAAACTAGCAATATCATTTAAACGAGCCTAATTCATCTGCAACACTAAAATTTCTTAAACCTTGAAGTATTATAAACTATCACCGGAAGGCATTACGCATAGAATCGGAAGCTCTGTAGTAATTTTATGAGTACCTGTTGCCAAGGAATGCCATCATGCATCCTGGGAAAGATGACTTCATCCGCATCCTTTCAAATTGCTTGTGGCCACCCGGTCCGCAAATTCCCCAAACCCTGCAAAGAGTATGTAACCACCTGGAGTTACCCATATAATCAGAATAAAAAGAAAACATAGTGGCTAGAAAAGAATGATCAGTAATAAGAGACATCTAAGTGGATTACTTGTTCCTACCATGCTAAGTTACTGTAGGTTGTTGAAGTCATCGTAGAAGTACTCCAGTGGAAGGAGGAATTGAGATACCAGAAAACTGAAGGGGACCCTGTCTTGTAAACCCTCATCGAAAGATAGAAAAATTTAGGCAAATGTGACATGGGCTTCACAGTAATGAGTTTCAAAAACAGGGAAGGCCATGACTGAGCTGGTGAAACCAACTGTAGAAGAAACCCTCCAGTACCAGCTCTAGAACCCTTGACATCCAACTGAGTTGAATAGCGTGAAATGCCGAAAGCGATGGCTGGGAAGAAACTCTTATTATTCGTCGGCCTCTCTGCACTGTAGGATCATATGTTACAAGATCAATGGTGTCAAAGCAACCAAGTGGTTGTGGTCAGAGGTTCGAAGCACGAACGGACTCTGCGGAACAAACAAACTTTTCAAAAGATTAAATGAACAAACAAACTTTTTAAAATATTAAATGAACAAACAATAAAAGAAAACAAATGAATTTAAAATGGTTTTCATAATAAAATTTTGAAGTGACAAATAGAAAATTAAATAATTTATAAATATTAAGATTGATAAATATTAATTTATAAATATTAAGATTCATAAATATTTAATTAATCATCCCCAAGGGTTAAAAAGGGCTCAAATGTCTCTTATCCATAAAATTGACGATTAATATAACTCTATGCTCTATGTTCAAATGACAGGTGAAGGTGGATTTACCATACTTAAGCTTCTTAGTAGTCTCTTATGAAGTACAACTTGTCATAGTGATAAGTTTTTATTCCATTAAATCATTCTAGCTGTAGAGCAGAGTCAGAGTTCTAGGAGTAGTATCAGAGGAATTCAACATTGCGAATGTGATAGAAGTGAATAATTTCATGGAAGGGTGAAGTCTGCCCAACTTGGTCATAAAAACCAAGTGCATGCTTCATGCAGGAAAAAAATAAACATGCAAATTTCATCATATAATAGGTTTGGGCGGGCGCCCTCAAACGAAACAACACAGCGCACCCGACCAAACGAAGGAAAAAGCGATAAAATGACAAACGGGCCACACGAACATGCACACAGCACTCGTGTGGTCACAACTTAGAAAATTTGATACAACCGCCCTCAGTCGAAACAACTTGACTTGACCCGAACGCGTTTGGGTGGGTGCCCTCACACGGCACGCCCAACCGAACGAAGGCACAAGGGAGAAAACGACAAACAAGCCACACAAACGTGCACAAGGTACCCATGCAGGCACAACTTAGCAATTTTGATCTAGCTACCCTCAACCGAAACGACCCGACCTAAATGTATTTGGGTGGGTGCCCTCAACCGAAACGACCCGACCCGAACGTGTTTGGGAGAGCGCCCTCAACCGAAACGACCTGACCCGAATGGGTTTGGGCAGGTGCCCTCAAATGAAATGGAAAATAGGTTGCACGAACATGCACAAGGCACCCATGTGATCACAACTTAGCAAATTTGATATGGTCGCCCTCAAATGAAACGACCCAGGCGAAACGGGTTTGGGCAGGAGCCGTCAAATGAAACAACACAGCGCGCCCAACCGAACGAAGGCACAAGCAAGAAAATGACAAATAGGCTGCATGAATGTGTACAAGGCACTCTCGCGGTCACAACTTAGAAAATTTGAAATGGACGCCCTCAAATGAAACGACTCGACCTGACCTGAACACGCTTGGGTGGGCACCCTGATCACACGGCGCGCCCGACCGAACGAAGGCACAAGAGAGCAAACGGAAAATGGGCTGCACAAACATGCATAAGGCACCAATTTGGTCATAGCTTAGAAAATTTGATACGGCCACCCTCAACCAAAATTACCCAGCCCAAACGCATTTGGGTGGGCGCCCTCAACCGAAACAACCCGACCCAAACGCGTTTGGGCAAGCGCCCTCAACCGAAACAACCCGACCTGAACGGGTTTGTGCAGGTGCCCTAAAAAAAAATGGAAAATGGGCCGCACGAACGTGCACAAGGCACCCATGCGGTCACAACTCAGCAAATTTGATACAACCGCCCTCAAACGAAACAACCTAACCCGAACGGGTTTGGGCGGGCGCCCTCAAATGAAACTACATGGCGTGCCTGACCGAACGTTAAGGGCACAAGTGAGCAAACGACAAATGGGCCGCACGAACGTGCACAAGGCACTCGTGCGGTCACAACTAGTCGTTAGGACAATGGCTAGTTTGATTTTTAAAATTAACAAGATAACTTCCAACATGATCCTCATAAAACTAACTTAACCCATATTGGTCTACTGTCAATTTTGATATTTCAATAATTTTTTAGATGATTTTCATGAAATTATTAGAGTTTTTGTTTAGCTGGTTTAGATTTGAGTTGAGATTTCATGTGAACCTCATGAAATTAATTTACCAAAAAAGAAATTAGACAAAATTCTATTGTAATTAATTTTATTCACCAATCTAATAACTTATTTCAAAACTATATAAAAAAATATATTTAAAATATAATTGCTAATATATTTGAAATGCAGTGTGAATTCTATAATGATTTTAGATATTTATTTTTCAAAATTTTTATTCTATTTTATATTTATATATAAAAGTAAGTTAAAACTCTATTTAAAAAATATATTTGAATGTGAAATGATTAATGTGATGTTTATTTTGAAACTATATTTTAACATTATATGGAAAAATAAATTTATATTTATATATTAATGAGAAAAAATATATTTAAATTTGAAATTATATTAATATAATTTGCATTTTAAATTAAAATTTGAGCTAATTATATGTATGTGTTTGAATTATAGTTTAAAAAATATGGAGTATTTTTAGATACATAATTTGTTATATATATTTTTATGTAGAAATAATTTAAAACCATATACAAAAATGTTTGAATGAAATATTAATGCATTAACGACATTTGCTCCAAACCGTTGCAATATATATATATATATATATATATATATATATATTATATATATATATATATATATATATATATATATATATATATATATATATTCGTATTTAATCCAAACCTTATTATATAATTCCACACATTATATATATTAACCCAAAGTTCCAAGATTTAATTATGGTGGCAAATCATATTCCAAAGTATACCATACGGTGGAAAAACATTACAATGGTGGTGTTAGCTATTGCAAAGTCCGAATATGTGATTTATTGGAGGCACATTCCAATTAAACTTTGGTTATAATGGTATGACACTTATATTATGAAATCCGATGGCATATGTCAAAATTTATGGTAAGGTTTGGCTACCAACGCATATTCTAGAAACGTCGTAAATGCGACGTTTCTAAAATATGCGTCAGTATTGCGATGGTTTGGAGCAAAACATCGCATTTCCGACATTTTCTCCAAAGCGTCGCAATACCGACACATGTTTTAGAAATGTCACATTTCCGACGTTGTGTCCCAAAAATGTTGTAATACTGATGAATAGTTTATAACGTCGCATTTCTGAAGACATTCATAAACGTCGCAAAAGCGAAAATGTCCCTAAACGTCGATATAGCGATGGTTGTTGGCGTGATTTGAAAAATTGATAAAATTTGGGGAAATTTTCGACAATACGAAAAAATTTGTTGGAACTAAAGTGTCGTAATTTTGACCAAATGTACTAGTGAGGGGTCTTCCACCATGGGTCTCATAGATGATGATAGGTAGAAAATGGTGGTCGAAGGCTCCGTCATCTCGATATCAAGAGGGGGAATGTCAATGGGAGAATTTGTGTCCTCTAGTTCTGTCGAAGAAAAACATGCAATAGGGGAGAGGTGGACCTATTGTGCTAGGCATCGAATTGGCAGACCGCTTCCAAAGAGGTGTCATAGTCTTTGAGGGGGGTCCAGAGGTGAGTATAGTGGCCATGGAAATCACACAAAGCATAGGGGTGGTTGGTGTGAACAGTCTTGGGGTTCTTGGCTACAGTCATGGAATAAATAGAGGTTTTAGGGACCTTAGACTCAGGAAACGTGACATTAACCATTGGCTTGATATGAGGCAATTTAGGACAATTATGGGTTCCATGACCAAAAACATCACGCAAAGCACACAGGGGTATTATTAGGAGAATAGGGAGGAGAAGGGGTTGTCTGGGTAGCCTTGTCTTTCGGTGCCTTCTTGTGGGCTTTGCCCCCTTCACCTGAAGCTTTCGCAACAAGATTAGGTTCTTGTTGAGGTGGCTAAGGCACAGAAGCAAAGGGAGGTGTCATGGTGACTGGTTGGACTGGGGTCAAAGAAGTATAGGGTTTGGGCTAACCAAGCGAGATAGTGGTTGGGGATCAATGTACCAGACTGGGATCCCCAGGGTCATATTAGGAAGAGACAAGGTAGCCATAACAGATACTGAAAATACTTTAGGAGGGGGAGCTAGAAACGGTATCTGACTGGAGGGGTAATGGCCAGGTGGGACAACTCCGAGATGGTTAAGGACAGGGGGAACTATTCCAGGAGGGTATATAGGATCATGGACACCAACTATGGATGAGGGGTTTTGAGGAGGGGGTCTTGAAGGCTGAGTCGAGATGCTAGGAGAAGGTCGCAGAGGGTGGGGCTGCAGACTAGTTGAACTGATCTGTTTGAGATTAGACCGAGATGATTGCATCATGGAAACTATTAGACTCCTATACCAATAGGTATCATTTTTCATGATTGACTTGTTGAAATGTGCAATATGTTCAAACCTTTTTCTTGTTGCAAAAGGTGTTCCATATTCAAAGAAATCAAAAAAAAAATAAAAAAATTTAAAAATGTAAAGAGGGTATACCCTAAAAGAAAAATCAAAGGGTGAAAAATTAAAATTGGCCAAAAAAGTGAAAGAAAATGAACCCCACCAAAAGAAAGGCCAAGGAAAGTGTGCAAGTCTAAATGCCACTACTTTTTGCTCTAATGTAATAATCAAATTGTGTGCAACTTGTATTTTATGCCACAATTCATGAATAGTTAAACAGTTTAAGCTTGGCTAGTTCATCTTTCAATTTTTATGTTTTAGAGATAGAGAATAAAATCTGATCAAACTGTTTAATCTTGGCAGATAAGTAGATAGGTATAGTAAATAAAAGGAGCTCAACAGTTTAATCTGAGCCCTTGGATGTAATAAGGCTATAATTAGATAGGTTCCCATATGTAAAATAAAAAGTGTGATAAGGGTTTGCCAGTTTAAGTGCACCCTAATAAAGAAGAGAAAATGGTAGAGTAAAGTAGGTAGGGTAAGTATATGTTGTTGCAGAATTAAATGTGATGAATGATGGTTCTAAATTTGTTCAATTTTACTTTCATCAAAAAGTGCAAAGGCAAATACTACATTGGAAAAATATTCACAGCAAAACAAAGTCAAGATTATTAACTTCCCCTTCATTTTTCCCTAAATAATTCACTAATTTCCCTAGGCACTAAGGTATTTGAAGATTAAAGGGGCTCAAGGCATTTCCTTGACTTTTGGAGGGACCGGACCCTCGGCCCAATAATTGGAAAAAACCTAAGTACTTAAAATCATCCATCATAACATTCATCCACCTTTCAAAAACCTTTTTCTAAGTAAAATCCTATTTTACTTAGGAAAATCATGCAATATTTCATAAAAACCCTCAAAATCACTTTTTATTCTAAGTCTAAGTGATAAAGTTATTATAATGCAATTTACTTGTAAAAAATTCACTTTCTTAGTTATATTAATATATTTTGAAGTTTAGCTTGTCCCCTTGTCATATTAACATTGATTTTATTTATTAACTCCTTATAGAAATGACCTTCTCCTATTATATATAATTCCTTTTATATAATATCCCAAAAACCCATGTATTATGATTTTAACCAAAGTATTTATTCCTCACTCGTTCAAATAAAAAACCCACTTTATACCCACTTTGGTTAAAATATATCATTATATATTATTCCCGCCCCCTATGGTAAATGAATCATGTTGATTTAATTACTATATAATAAAATATTTAAAAAAAAAATGATTTAAACGTATTTTATATATGTTTGAAACAAAAAATAAAACCATCCCTGGCGCATTTCCCTCCCCAACCCTTCATCATACGCAGGAATTAACTAATCCTTACGATTAATTAAGAACCTAACCCGCCAATCAAAACACTCTCGGAATGATTAATTGATAATAAATTGCGCCGGGCCCTCCTATTAACTCCCCGTCAACTTCACGCCCCGACCATCGTTCGATCACCCGCTCCAAGATCAACGACTGTTGATAATTCCGCTGGCCATCCCCGATCCGAACAATAACGCGTGAAATGACGGTGGTTTTCAAATAGTACCATGGCCACGCATCATTCGTTCTATGGAATCGATGCCCATCCGCTCAATACCGCCTTCCCTCAAAAGCAGTGCGGAAAAAACCGCTTACCACCTTCCCCCCCGTGACTCATCTGTCGTACATGCTGACGTCATTTATTAAAATAATAAAAAATTTGCCACCCTTTTGACTTTGTGAATAAAAGAAAAACCCGCGTCTTTTTCATTATTTTGTACGCAGAAAATGATTTCGCCCTCCATGCAAAGAATTTCAAAAAATCGACTGTCAAGTGCCATTAACTAAATTTTGCTGAAGACCACTGCCAGACCAGTATTCCAGCGTTCACCCGCCGCAGCCTGTACCTATTTAAACATAGTTCATCTCCTAAAAACAGGTATTTACCCCATTTCTCATTTAAACTCTATGAAATCCTGGCTTTCGTTTTAAATTCCGCACCAAAGACTGCTACACAGTTTATTTGATTCTTCTTTTTTCCCAGAATTTCAAATTGCGTCCCCAAAAACCTGTAATTTTGCTCAATTTTTCACCATAAGCTGAATTTCCATTTTTGAATCCACAAGAACCAAAAATTGAAGTTCATGTGGCTTTAAATGTAACACCTTTGAACGCCCCTCACAGAGACTTGGATTATTTATCATTAGTCGACAGAGATTTCCAAATTAAAGACCTGGGTTTTAGTGATAGTCCTCTTCGAATTTTTTGTCACTGCAGAGACAATGATTTGAATGGCTTGGATATGATTGGGTTATGGGAATCTAATCTTCCCAGGTACCTCTTTCCCTCTGTCCATATTTTCCCTGAGATAATCCATTACTGTCATGCAAACTATGATCCCACTCAACGAGTAGTCCTATCTCGAAGTCAAAATGTCCTTTTTCCCATTACTGCTTAGTCTATCAATGAGATGCTACATTTTCAACCTGATCAAGCCCTCACTCCCCTGTCCATGGGATAATTACTTGAGAAATCCACCAAACTATCCCATTAAGAATTAAGCCACATCTGTCAGACTTTTATGTTGCCTGATCATCAGCCTAAAGGCCCTCCCCCTTATGGTTATGTTTTTTTCACTAAGGAGGGTAGACTTGTTTTGGAGATGATATCCTTTATAATAGGCTTTAATACCAGTGAATATGTTGACCATTTGACCCTAGTATTGTTGTCTATTTTCACCCCTGGACAGCCTCCTGCTGTCAAGTATCACTTTGCATCCTACATTGCAAACAAAATCCATGATCAATTCATGAGATTAGAGAATGAGAAAGTGTTCAAGTATTCTTCTGCCATTTACCATCTCATGCTCTATTACCAGTCAGAAAATGTCCATTTCTATATCAAAAAGCTTGATGCTAAAGGGAATCCTAGGTCTGTTATCTTTTGGTCAGCCATCACTCATAGTTCTCGAGATTCTCCCTATTCCTATAATGAGTTCATTGATATTTTTATACACCTGCAACCACCTTGTTGACAGGAGTTTCTCCTCCAAGGCTCAGCAATGAAATCAAGAAAACTTTACAGCTCTCAAAACAATACAAAGTTGGTTATTGGTACTTATACCAAAATCACACAGAAGTCAAAATATATGGATGTGAATTGTGTCCATTCAAATTGCCAAAATATGTCCCCATGAGACTCTTTGCATTAGAGTATTTCAGGCAGATGAACAACTCTGATATAATTCATTTTTGTAATGCAAAGAAGAAGGCTCAACTCTAGATAAAAAGTCAATTAGGTCCCTTTATCTGTAACTCTAGGGATGCAGGGGAAGAAACTGAAAAGATATTAGAAGACCGTCTCAGATTACATAAGAGTTTCTATTGGGTACCTTATGACCCATTCAGCTTCATTTGTGATAAAAGAATGAAAAATAAATCAGCACCATACATTCATTTTAGGATGCCAGAAATAGAACAATATGCCAATACAGATGAATGGGTGGAAGGGACTTTGATAGAGCAAGATAGTGAGCAGGTCAATGTTGATAATGTAATGAAATACCTTGAAAGGATACTTGACCTGGAATATTTTGGGCAGGTATAGACAGCAGGACCTTCTTCAGCAGGAACTTCACAACAACATTTGCATGAGATCAATACAGTGGCAATAGAATCAAAAGGAAAAGAAAAGGAACCGGACGCACAAGTATTTGAAAAGTTCACAATGACAGAGCAACCGGAGACATCTAAAGGACAAGATCAAATACAAATCCCTCCAGTTCAGATCAATGAGCCAGAAATTGCCAATCTACAAACTCCTCTTAATGTGGAAAAATGAAAAAAGAGAGAGGCTGAAATATCCACCCCTGTTGGTGGATCTACAGAGCAGCATGGTACTAAAAGGAAAAGATTGAATCCTCTTCCAGAAATTGAATCAGTTCAAGAAATTTCTAATAGCCAAGAAAAATTGAGCAGTCAACAAACAAGTACAGTCAGTGGGGCATCCACTAACTCACAAAGGAAAGAGCTACAAAAGCAATAGAGTTTTGAAATATATTCTTTCAAAACACCAGTTAAAGATGCAGGAGATATAAAGAAGACATTTATCAATATAAAAGCCAGAAATGATCCTTTAGGAATTCAGGTTTATAATCAATATTTGAAGATGGCTCCTAAGAATCAAGAAATATTGATGTCAGCTTTTGACATTCAGTAAGGAAAAATGATAATGAGTCATTTCAAACCCAAGGTGCAGCAACCCCAAATAGCTGTTGATTATACTAGGACAAACTTTGAAGTCTTAGCAAAGGATATTCATCCTTTAGATCAAATTGAGTTACATACGGAGACTGGTGAAATTATCTATTCTACTTTGACTGATAAGGCAATGGTAGCTCACAGGATACAGGATTCTTTGGAGAACACTAGTACACAATTGCAGCTTGAAAAGGCTTCTTCTCAAGCCAAAGACAACAAGATAAAAACATTGGAGGAAATAATTATTGGATTAGGTCACAATCCAAAGGATTTCAAAGGTATAGAAGCTCTAATCAAGAAAAAATATGATGACATTGCAGCTTTGAGAAAGCAGTTGAAATTGCCAGCTTCAAGTCATCCTCAAACCGAAGAAGTAATAAAGAAGAATTCTGAAGAAGAAATGATGGAGTTTCTCTTGAGGCTGAATGAGCAACTGACTGAAACAGAAAAAGAGCTTGAACAAGCTTTAAAAGACAAGCAGTCCAGTGTTCCAGTATCTACAGTAGAGGTTATCACAGGTACAACAAGTCAGCCAACGGGTCAACCAACAGAGCCATCACAGGTAAATACTTCAAATTTGAGTACAGAAGAACTAATAAAATCAATGAATGACTTGAAACTTCAAGTAACAGAACTTCAGCACACAAAGTTACAGCTTATTAATTTGGAACAGAGATATGATCTCTCAAAAATGAATGTTGCTGACAAAACAAGAGAAGTCAAAAGGTTGGAAAATTTGGTTAAAGCTTTGGAAAAGGATCTCACATTGGAGAAACCTTTAAGATAAATAAATGACATTCTTTGGGATAATATTATCCATTCAATAAAAGATATCTGGTCTTCAATTCAGATAATATATGAGCATAATGATTTGGTCAAAGTAGCTCTGGATGAAGTTGAAAATACACGAGAAGAACTAGGAAATAGGCCCGAGGAAGCTAATAAGCTCATACAATTTCTAAACACCCAAACCAGACAGCAACTTGTAGATCAGGGTATTCAGGATAGAACTGGAAAAATCTTAGAGATAAAAAGAGTTTTTACTAAAAGAACTCTTGTGCAAAATTTAGAACGAAGGTGCTTTGACATGCAAGGAGAAATCATTACTTTCAGAGAAAGGTTTGAGGTTTTATTGAATAAAGGGTTGCCCAACCCTATGGTTTCAGAAGATAAAATAATGGACCTGGAAAGTTATGTTGAGAAATTGGACAAACATGCTCACAATCAAGCCAGTTCCTCAACCATTTCATCAGAAGCAACATTACCTACAGGAAGGAATCTTCATGACAGATTAGAGAATTTGTTTTATCTTGAACATGAAGTAAAACATTTGTTTCCAAATCAGCCTAATTTCTTCAGATATACCGAGGCTAATGAAACATTGAGGAAGCTTCAACGGACTAAAATAGCAGAAGATAAATGGTGGGAAGATCTGTTGGAACTTTTGTAAAATTTATCCTTATATGAAATTTTGCCTATTTACTATAGTATAAAGGATAAAGGGATAAACAAAGGTCAAAGAGTGTCGGTTCAGATAAAAGTGTATCAGCAAGAAAAAAGAGTATCAGTGAAGCAAGGCAGTTAGAAAAAAATTACTGAAGAGGACAACAATGAGCCAAAATATAGGTCCTGCCTCCAGCACATTCTCAAAAGGAGGAAACAACACAACATCAGTTGCTTTTTGTCTTATCTACGAGACCATCTGTCTCTATTTTTATTGTAACTTATTTATGAGTCATCTTAGATTATATCTCGTTTTGTTAAGAGATATTTTGTATGATTTTTTGTATAAATAAGCCCTCAATTGTATTATTGATTGTGGATTCTTAGAATTTGATGTGACATTGAATATTTTGGAATAAAGAGCTTTGGAGAAATTTTTCGTGGCAAAATTGGACAAGGAATTGAGGCAGAAGACTTTTCTTAGGATTCATGTGTCAAATGAAGGATGAATAAGTCATCTCTATCTCATGTTTTGAAGTTTAATATTTGTTTAAAATATCATTTGTGTTTCATTATCTTGATATTTAACGAAAAGGATTAAATCAGAAAGTACTTAGGTGTAATCTGATTTCAGTTGTTATTATTCTAAATGTTTTCCTCTAAACTGGTTTAAACAAGGAATTCTTAATTGCTCCTGTTTGTCTAGTTTATACATCTTTGGTTATTTAGTAAAGAATACTTAACTACTCTTTATTGATAATCAATCTATTTCTCTTCTCTTGAATGTGTTGAAAGATTCTTCATTGCCTTTCATCTGTTTGAATTCCATTCCATTCACTTTAGATCTATAATTGTTTTTAGTTTTATTATCTTGCCCTGATAAACCATCTTTTGTTAAAAAACTTAAGCCAGTGCAGCCAATCCTTTGACTCCATTAGCCCAATGGACTGAAACCATTTGATTTTAATCTCAGCTAAAGAATTCCATCAACCCAAACAAAATCAAAACCCTTGGACTTTATAACTAGCCTAATATTTTCAAGAACAAAGCTAAATTTTATAGAGAGAACCCTCTCTGGGTACAGATTGGCTAGATTATGTACCTGAAGGTTGGTTTGTGGTTACCTCGGACCCCTTTCCTCTTCCAACAACTTCAAGGAAAATCTGAGTGATAACATAGTGGCGACCATACTGGGGATCTGAATCATTTTATTGTTACTATTTTTTATTTATAAACTACAGATGGAGCTTGAAGATTAGCCAGGTAGCCTTTGAAATGCTTTTTCTCTGCAATTTCATAGTAAATAAATGCTACTTCAGTCAATCTCCTGTCTAGTTTATAGACTGAACTTTAGTTTCAGACGTTCAATCAGTTTCTCTAGTTCAATAAATCCTTGAGAAAATTTTAAACCAAAATCTTAAATTTCTTGAAGAGTTTGTCGAAGTTGTACTTTCATTTTATTTAAAACAAAAAACCAAAAATATAAATCATCCAGAAAACTGGCTTCAGAAAAGACTCATTATACCAGGTCAAATCCTGACCCTAACCCACCACCGATATTTGAGAATCCAAGTCTGATTCCCAGAATTCTGAGAAGACAAGAGAGTCAAGAAAGCTCTGGGAGTTCTTGACCTCTTTTTAGATCAAACTCTTGTCCTGTGAAGTTTGTTTATCTTGAAGACAAACCATTTGATGAACATTTTAAAACTTCTCAATTCATAAATTTTTCTGAATCTGAGTTGTCCAATCTGGTTCCTGATCCATTATTTCTTGAATATTTGCAATTTGAATTTATCACTTCACATCTTGACAAACATTTACAAAATTCTATTCAATCTGAGCTGACCTTTGAAGAAACTTCAAACACTTCTGTAATCACTTCAGCTTCCCTAAGTTCATCTACCTTTCCCCAAACTTCTCAAACACAAAATACCACTCCTTCCCCTCCACCCACTACTTCCATACCATCATTACCTGTTATTCCATTACACCTTCCGATGGCAAACAGATATGCTCCTTTAAGATTTCCAGGCAACCCTGCTGCTTTTCCCCAAGACTATCAGAGTAAAATTACCCCTTTCGATGGTTCTGGTACTTACAATGCTCAACAACATACCAAAAGGATGACAGATTACTTTTAATTTTATGAAATAGACACTGATGATGTACGAATGAGAATTTTTGTCCAGAGTCTTACTAGTGAAGTCAGGACTTGGGTTAGGGCTCTTGCTCCAAACAGTGTTGCTGACTTACCAGCCCTTTATATATTATTTTTAAATAGATGGGACAAGAATAAATACCCTCTTCAAATCCTATCAGACTTTGGAAAATTGAAAAGAGGACCTAATGAAGCAATGCAAGATTATATCATTAGATTCAACGAAGCCTACAATGCGGTTCCCCAAAACCTTAGACCTCCTCCGAATTCAGTATTGGTCAAATTCCTTGATGGGTTTGATTCTGACATAACATATTCACTTAGGGAAAGAGCTTCTCAAACTCTAGAAGAGATGCAAAGCATAGTTGTTAGTTTTGAAGCTAACTTGATAGAAAAACGAGCTAGAGCTAGAGCTGAAAGAAGGATGCCTATAAACGAAGAGCCTTCGGATTTTGAAAGAAAGCTGGATGCAATTATTAAAGGGATGGAAAGACTGGGAGATAGAGTAGAGACAATCGAAAGGAAGTCTTCTGGCGATGGTCAAAATGCTACTAGAAACCCAAACTTCAGAAGAAATCAAAACCAAAATACTGGAAAAAATGTTCCTAACCAAAACATCAGGCCACCATTCCAGGAAAATTTCGTTGAAGGTTCATCTTCTGAGGAACCAACCGAGGATGTTGAAATAAATAACGTGACTGAAAAAAAGAATGAACCAGAAGTTTTCCTATCTCAAGATGATCAAGAAAATCACATTCTTGAAACATTTCAAACTCATTCAGGAGAAACTTTTGATTTTAAGGAAGGATATGACTCAGCAATTTATGAAGTTCATAAAAAATACAATTTGAGAAGCAGACAGATTGACGTGCCAGAAAATAGAAAACAAAAAGCTGTGAAACAAAACCTCAAAGGTAAAACTAACACTCCTCCTGTACAAATTCTTTCTAGAGCAAGTCCTAACCCCGCTAACCCAATAATTTAAGATGTATCTGATAATCAACTGAATAATAAACAACTTTCCAATACTTTTCCTTCTACAGGAAATGTAGAGGAACCAGCAAAATTTAATTCAGAAACACCTTCAACTCATAATCCCACTCCTGGAAAAGAAAAAAACACTGAAGACACAAAAAATAGAGAAAATCCAACTGTTCAAAATACTAGAGCTCAAACAGAAAAATCTTTCAATCTAGAAGCTGAAATAGGCAAATTAAAGATAGCTGTTCCATTGGCAGAATTAGCTAAACATGATGTCTATAGAAGCCAAATCAGCAGATCCCTTAACGTTACTGGAATGGATGATTCAGTAAATGTTTTTGATGATCAACCCAAATTACTTTTTGGCCCTGAAGTAAATGGAAAACTAGAAAGTGGAGGAACTCCTCCATTTTATGTGAGTTTGAATGTACATGACAAAATACTTCATAATGCCATGCTTGATTCTGGAGCGTCCCACAATTTAATGCCCAAGGCTGTGATGGAAAGATTAAACCTAGACATTACCAGACCATATAAAGATCTCTTTTCTTTTGATTCAAATCAGGTAAGATGTTTAGGTTTGATTAAAGATTTGTGTGTTACTTTGGTGCAATACCCTGCGAAATCTATTCTGATGGATATAGTAGTAGCAGATATTTATCCCAAATATGGTATGTTGTTGTCCAAATCCTGGGGTGCCAAAATCGGAGGATCTCTTCAATTAGATATGTCATATGCTACTATTTCAGTGTTCGGTCAACCTAAAAGACTATACAGAGAAACCTTGATAAAATATTTAGTCAGTAGTCAGGAGAAGCCTGAAAAATTCCCCGTCTACTCAGTACATTCTGATATGGACTAATTCATCCTTTATAATGCTGAATTTGACCTTCCTACTGAATTAGAGGCACCTGAAACAGAAACTGCAAATAAATCTTCTGTTCAAATCGAAGAAATTTCTGAAAACAAAGAAACACCAGATATTCAATAAATACCAGAAAAAACTGAAAAACCAGAACTCCCTATTAAGAAAGTTGTTAAAACAGTCGATGAAGATTATGAACATGAAATTCTTTGGCATTTAGAATTTGATGGTTCAGTAAATAAGTTAGGAGCAGGAGCTGGAATTTGGATACACAACATTGAAAATGATCATGTTTAAGGCCATGCTTATAGATTGAACTTTAGATGCACTAATAATATGGCAGAATATGAGGCTCTTCTGTTAGGGCTTAAACATGTCAAAAAATTAGGAGCAATTAGAGTATCAATCATAGGAGACTCTGAGTTAATTATTCAACACATCAATGGTGAATGTTCAACAAAAGACCCCATATTAAGAGAATACAGAGGAACAGTTGTGGAAATTCTCAATACTTTTCTATAGGCTCAACTTGCCAAAATTCCTAGAAAACAAAATTTGCATGCTCATAGTCTTGCAATGTTCGCTAGCACTTTTAAATTACCTTTTGGACCTAATCATCAGTTCACAGCTGAGATTAGACATAGACCTGCTATACCGGATAATCTTATGAATTGGCAAGTTTTTGTAAATAATAATCAGATAAATAATTTTTTGACCTTAGAAAACGAATTCTCTAATAGTAGTATAGATGAAGACGCAACAATCAATGAATCTGATCAAATAGATGAACAAGAAATAGATATTTCAGAAGAGACTACTATTCACATGCTTCACCCAACTAAATTCACCAAAAAAGATATGCAAGATCCGAAACAAATGGAAGTCGATGAGATTATAGAAGATGAATCTGAAATTATTAATCTGAAAGATAATCATTTACCTAAAGGATTAACTCCTTTGGAAGATCTTTTTGACTCTAATGACATTCCACTAAAACCAAAAATGGAACCATTAAAATATGATATTGAAGAATACAATTTGGGAACTGAAGGAAATCCTAAGATGGTTAAGTTATCTAAATCTCTACCAGCGGATCAAAAAGTTAAATATGTTGAACTTTTAAAAGAATTCCAGGATGTTTTTGCCTGGAGTTATGAAGATCTAAAATCATATGATACATCCATAATTCAACATACAATACCTTTGAAACCAGATCAGAAACCATTTAAACAGAAACTTAGAAGAATCAACCCTGTGCTACTACCTTCAATTGAGAAAGAAATTAAAAGAATGTATGAAGCAGGAATAATTGCTCCTATTAGGTTTTCTGAATGGGTTTCTAATTTGGTACCAATAAGGAAGAAAATAGGAGAGATTAGACTATGTGTTGATTTGAGAAATTTAAACAAAGTTTCTTTAAAAGATAACTATCCTTTGCCTAAAATGGACCATATCTTACAAAGGGTAGTAGGTTCTTCAAGAATTTCTCTTCTGGATGGATTCTCAGGATACAACCATATTCTGGTTCATCCTGATGATCAAGACAAAACATCTTTTACAACACCATGGGGTACATTCAAATAAGTTAAGATGCCTTTTGGACTCAAAAATGCTGGAGCAACCTTCCAAAGAGCAATGGAAATTGCCTTTGCCAAAGAAATTCATAATTTTCTGGTCATATATCTAGATGATTTGACTGTTTTTTCCAAGACAGATCAACAACATTTGGACCATCTTAGACAGGTGTTCATAAAATGCAGAAAATATGGTATTTCTTTAAATCCTAAAAAGTCATTGTTTGGTCTTGAAGAAGGTAAACTCCTAGGTCATATCATTTCAAAAGATCGCATCAGAATAGATCCTGAAAGAATACAAGCCATTTTGCAGATACCTCATCCCAGGAATATTAAAGAACTTCAAGCTTTCATAGGAAAGATCAATTTTTTGAGAAGATTCATTTCTAGTTTAGCTGAATTACTTAGACTGCTTACTAATATGTTAAGAAAGGATTCAAGTATTAAATGGATAGTAGAATCCAAGCAATCATTTGAAGAAATCAAAATGGCTATGACCAGAACACCAGTTCTTACCAATCCAAAATTTGATAGAGATTTCATAATTTTTTCATTTGCTTCTGAACATACAGTTGCAGTTGTTTTATTACAAAAGGATGATCAAGAATGTGAAAAAACTATAGCCTTTTTTAGTAAAGCACTTAGAGATGCATCATTAAAATACAACATCATGGAGAAACAAGCTTTTGCACTTGTGAAAGCAATTAAAAATTTCAGAATTTATGTATTGTATTCTCATGTGATAGCTTATGTACCTAATGCTGTCGTTAAAGACATCTTAACTCAAGATGGAATTGAAGGAAAAAGAGGTAAGTGGATAGCTACCATATTAGAATATGATATTGAAATAAGACCTACAAAACTCATAAAAGGACAAGGTTTGGCTCAACTCATGACTGAAAAAAATTGCCAAGCCCTGAATATTAATGAACTGGATGACGAACAGGAGATGGCGACTCCACGAATCAGTGAGGCCCTTTTAGACTCACCTTGGTATGCTAATATCATTTATGTTTTGTTAAACCTGCAAGCTCCTCTAGGGTTATCCAGAACAAAAAAAAGGTTTTTGAAAATGACATCTTTAAAGTATTGTATTTTAGATAATGTTCTCTTTTGGAAGAATCATGATGGAATTCTATTAAATTTTTTATTAAAAGATGAAGCTGACAAGGTTCTCAATGAATTCCATGCAGGATATTGTGGTGGACACCTCTACTAGAAGTCAACTGCAGATAAGATCTTAAGGGCTGGTTTTTATTGGCCAACCTTGTTTTCAGATGTACAGAAATTTGTAACTGCTTGCCATAAGTTTCAGATCTTTGAAGGCAAGAGAAAATTATTACCCTTACCATTGAAACCAATTTCCACCAAGAAACCCTTTCAGCAATGGGGCCTGGATTTTATTGGAGAAATCCATCCTCCTTCTTCTGGCCAATACAGATGGATCCTCACTGCCACAAATTACTTTACTAAATGGATTGAAGCAATCCCATCCAGATAAGCCAATGATTCTGTAATCATAGGATTCTTAGAAACCAATATACTATCAAGATTTGGCTGTCCTGAGAAAATTATAACTGATAATGCTGCTGCGTTTAAGTTTAAGAAAATGATTAGTTTCTGCAATAAATATCACATCACTTTAGGCCATTCCACAACTTATTATCCTCAGGGTAATGGACTGGCTGAATCTTCCAATAAAAGTCTCATTAATATCATTAAAAAATTATTGGAAGAAAATAAGAAGAATTGGCATAAGAAACTTACCAATGCATTATGGGCAGATAGACTTACTACCAAAAAATCAATTGGGACCAGTCCATATGAATTATTTTATGGTATTGAGGCTATATTTCCATCATCTTTAGGAGTTCCTGTAATGAATTTACTTCAGGAGGCTCAAGTAGAACCAAATGATATTCAGAGAAGAATAAATCAAACAATTCACTTGCAGCAGACCAGAGAAGAAGTGTATCAATGATCCCAAGTTTTGTAGGAAAAATTAAAGAAGATGTTTGACAAAAGGACCAAAGCAGAATATTTTCAACTAGAAGACAAAGTTTTAAGATGGGATTCTAGAAGGGAAGATAAAGGAAAACATGGGAAATTTGATTTCTTATGGAAAGGACCTTACATCATTCATGCTTTACAGGGAAATAACACATATTTTTTGAAGAATTTGGATGGTTCAGAAGCTAAGGAAGGGCCAGTTAATGGTCGGATGTTAAAACACTACTTTGATCCTATCTATTAGGATATTCTGATTTTTGACATGTATATATTATATCCTTTCTAATGCAGCAGTTTTGATTGGATGGTGACTTGCTAAAGTTGAAGCCCGAAGTGAAGGCCCTAAGATTCAGAAGTTTTACCATCATATATACAATAAAGCCACCAGAAAAATAAGATTTCATAGTTCATTTAAAGGCATTTTAAGGCATCTGACCTATTTTTCGTGACTTTTCACCAGGAAAAGCCATCCCCATGTGGAGCCAGTGTTAGACTCCTATACCAATAGGTATCATTTTTCATGATTGACTTGTTGAACTATGCAATATGTTCAAACCTTTTTCTTGTTGAAAAA
The DNA here is from genome assembly GCA_034641835.2 of Pinus albicaulis. NCBI lineage: Eukaryota > Viridiplantae > Streptophyta > Pinopsida > Pinales > Pinaceae > Pinus > Pinus albicaulis. The sequence goes on along the minus strand of CM076575.1, from coordinate 432,617,492 downwards.
GGTGTTCCATATTCAAAGAAATAAAAAATGAAAAAAATAAAATAAAAAATGTAAAGAGGGTATACCCTAAAAGAAAAATCAAAGGGTGAAAAAATAAAATTGGCCAAAAAAGTGAAAGAAAATGAACCCCACCAAAAGAAAGGCCAAGGAAAGTGTGAAAGTCTAAATGCCACTACTTTTTGCTCTGATGTAATAATCAAATTGTGTGCAACTTGTATTTTATGCCACAATTCATGAATAGTCAAACAGTTTAAGCTTGGCTAGTTCATCTTTCAATTTTTATGTTTTAGAGATAGAGAATAAAATCTGACCAAACTGTTTAATCTTGGCAGATAAGTAGATAGGTAGAGTAAATAAAAGGAGCTCAATAGTTTAATCTGAGCCCTTGGATGTAATAAGGCTAGAATTAGATAGGTTCCCATATGTAAAAGAGAAAGTGTGATAAGGGTTTGCCAGTTTAAGTGCACCCTAATAAAGAAGAGAAAATGGTAGAGTAAAGTAGGTAGGGTAGGTAGATGTTGTTGCAGAATTACATGTGATGAATGATGGTTTTAAATGTGTTCAATTTTACTTTCATCACAAAGTGCAAAGGCAAATACTACATTGGAAAAATATTCACAGCAAAGCAAAGTCAAGATTATTAACTTCCCCTTCATTTTTCTCTAAAGAATTCACTAATTTCCCTAGGCACTAAGGTATTTGAAGATTAAAGGGGCTCAAGGCATTTCCTTGACTTTTGGAGGGACCAGACCCTCGGCCCAATAATTGGAAAAAACCTAAGTACTTAAAATCATCCATCATAACATTCATCCACCTTTCAAAAACCTTTTTCTAAGTAAAATCCTATTTTACTTAGGAAAATCATGCAATATTTCATAAAAACCCTCAAAATCACTTTTTATTCTAAGTCTAAGTGATAAAGTTATTATAATGCAATTTTCTTGTAAAAACTTCACTTTCTTAGTTATATTAATATATTTTAAAGTTTAGCTTGTCCCCTTGTCATATTAACATTGATTTTATTTATTAACTCCTCATAGAAATGACCTTCTCCTATTATATATAATTCCTTTTATATAATATCCCAAAAACCCATGTATTATGATTTTAACCAAAGTATTTATTCCTCACTCGTTCAAATAGAAAACCCACTTTATACCCCCTTTGGTTAAAATATATCATTATATATTATTCCCGCCCCCTATGGTAAATGAATCATGTTGATTTAATTACTATATAATAAAATATTTTAAAAAAATGATTTAAACGTATTTTATATATGTTTGAAACAAAAAATAAAACCATCCCTGGAGCATTTCCCTCCCCAACCCTTCATCATACGCAGGAATTAATTAATCCTTACGATTAATTAAGAACCTAACCCACCAATCAAAACACTCCCGGAACGATTAATTGATAATAAATTGCGTCGGGCCCTCCTATTAACTCCCCGTGAACTTCACGCCCCGACCACCGTTCGATCACCTCCTCCAAGATCAACGGTTGTTGATAATTTCGCTGGCCATCCCCGATCCGAACAATAACGCGCGAAATGACGGTGGTTTTCAAACAGTACCATGGCCACGTGTCATTCTTTCTATGGAATCGCTGCCCATCCACTCAATACCACCTTCCCTCAAAAGCGGTGCAGAAAAAACCGCTTACCACCTTCCCCCCTGTGACTCATCTGTCGTACATACTGACGTCATTTATTAAAATAATAAAAAAATCGCAACCCTTTTGACTTTGTGAATAAAACAAAAACCCACATCTTTTTAATTATTTTGTACGCATAAAATGATTTCGCCCTCCATGCAAAGAATTTCAAAAAATCGACTGTCAAGTGCCATTAATTGAATTTTGCTGAAGACCACTGCCAGACTAGTATTCTAGCGTTCACCCGCTGCAACCTGTACTTGTTTAAACATAGTTCATCTCCTAAAAATAGTTATTTACCCCATTTCTCATTTAAACTCTGTGAAATCCTGGCTTTTGTTTTAAATTATGCTCCAAAGACTGCTACAAAGTTTATTTGAGTCTTCTTTTTTCCCAGAATTTCAAATTGCGTCCCCAAAAACCTGTAATTTTGCTCAATTTTTCACCATAAGCCGAACTTCCATTTTTGAATCCACAAGAACCAAAAATGGAAGTTCATGTGGCTTTAAACATAACAACTTTGAACGCCCCTCATAGAGACTTGGATTATTTATCATTAGTCGACAGAGATTTCCAAATTAGAGACCTCGGTTTTAGTGATAGTCCTCTTCGAATTTTTTGTCGCTGCAGAGACAATTATTTGAATGGCTTGGATATGATTGGGTTATGGGAATCTAATCTTCCCAGGTACCTCTTTCCCTCTGTCCATATTTTCCCTGAGATAATCCATTACTGTCATGCAAACTATGATCCCACTCAACGAGCAGTCTTATCTCCAAGTCAAAATGTCCTTTTTCCCATTATTGCTCAGTCTATCAATGAGATGCAACATTTTCAACTTGATCAAGCCCTCACTCCCCTGTCCATGGGAGAATTACTTGAGAAATCCACCAAACTATCCCAAGAAGAATTAAGCCACATCTGTCAGACCTTTATGTTGCCTGATCATCAGCCTAAAGGCCCTCCCCCTTATGGGTATGCTTTTTTCACTGAGGAGGGTAGAATTTTTTTGGAGATGATATCCCTTATAATAGGCTTTAATACCAGTGAATATGTTGACCATTTGACCCTATTATTGTTGTCTATTTTCACCCCTGGACAACCTCCTGTTGTCAAGTATGACTTTGCATCCTACATTGCAGAAAAAATCCATGATCAATTCATGAGATTAGAGAATGAGAAAGTGTTCAAGTATTCTTCTGTCATTTACCATCTCATGCTCTATTACCAGTCAGAAAATTTCCCTTTCTATATCAAAAAGCTTGATGCCAAAGGGAATCCTAGGTCTGTTATCTTTTGGTCAGCCATCACTCATAGTTCTTGAGATTCTCCCTATTCCTATAATGAGTTCATTGATCTTTTTATACACCCTGCAACCACCTTCTTGACAGGAGTTTCTCCTCCAAGGCTTAGCAATGAAATCAAGAAAACTTTACAGCTCTCAAAACAATACAAAGTTGGTGATTGGTCCTTATACCAAAATCACACAGAAGTCAGAATATATGAATGTGAATTATATTCATTCAAATTGCCAAAATATGTCCCCATGAGACTCTTTGCATTAGAGTATTTCAGGCAGATGAACAAATCTGATATAATTCATTTTTGTAATGCAAAGAAGAAGGCTCAACTCCGGATCAAAAGTCAATTAGGTCCCTTTATCTGTAACTGTAGGGATGCAGGGGAAGAAGCTGAAAAGATATTAGAAGACCATCTCAGATTACATAAGAGTTTATATTGGGTACCTTATGACCCATTCAGCTTCATTTGTGATAAAAGAATGAAAAATAAATCAGCACCATACATTCATTTTAGGATGCCAGAAATAGAACAATATGCCAATACAGATGAATGGGTGGAAGGGACTTTGATAGAGAAAGATAGTGAGCAGGTCAATGTTGATAATGTAATGAAAGACCTTGAAAGGATACTTGACCTGGACTATTTTGGGCAGGTACAGACATCAGGACCTTCTTCAGCAGGAACTTCACAACAACATTTGCATGAGATCAGTATAGTGGCAGTAGAATCAAAAGGAAAAGAAAAGGAACCGGATGCACAAGTATTTGAAAAGTTCACAATGACAGAGCAACCAGAGACATCTAAAGGACAAGATCAAATACAAATCCCTCTAGTTCAGATCAATGAGCCAGAAATTGCCAATCTACAAACTCCTCTTAATGTGGAAAAAGGAAAAAAGAGAGAGGCTGAAATATCCACCCCTGTTGGTGGATCTACAGAGCAGCATGGTACTAAAAGGCAAAGATTGAATCCTCTTCCAGAAATTGAATTAGTTCAAGAAATTTCTGACAGCCAAGAACAATTGGGTAGTCAACAAACAGGTACAGTCAGTGGAGCATCCACTACCTCACAAAGGAAAGAGCTACAAAAGCAAAAGAGTGTTGAAATATCTTCTTTCAAAACACCAGTTAAGGATGCAGGAGATATAAAGAAGACATTTATCAATATAAAAGCTAGAAATGATCCTTTAAGAATTCAAGTTTATAACCAATATTTGAAGATGGCTCCTAAGAATCAAGAAATATTGATGTTAGCTTATGACATTCAGCAAGGAAAAATGATAATGAGTCATTTCAAACCCAAGGTGCAGCAACCCCAAACAGCTGATGATTATACTAGGACAAACTTTGAAGTCTTAGAAAAGGATATTCATCCTTTAGATCATATTGAGTTACATAAGCAGACTGGTGAAATGATCTATTCTACTTTGACTGATAAGGCAATGGCAGCTCACAGGATACAGGATTCTTTGGAGAACACTAGTACACAATTGTAGCTTGAAAAGGCTTCTTCTCAAGCCAAAGAAAACATGATAAAAATATTGGAGGAAATAATTATTGGATTAGGTCACAATCCAAAGGATGTCAAAGGTATAGAAGCTCTAATCAAGAAAAAAGATGATGACATTGCAGCTTTGAGAAAGCAGTTGAAATTGCTAGCTTCAAGACATCCTCAAACTGAAGAAGTAATAAAGAAGAATTCTGAAGAAGAAATGATGGAGTTGCTCTTGAGGCTGAATGAGCAACTGACTGAAACAGAAAAAGAGCTTGAACAAGCTTTAAAAGACAAGCAGTCCAGTGTTCCAATATCTAAAGTAGAGGTTATCATAGGTACAACAAGTCAGCCAACGGGTCAACCAACAGAGCCATCACAGGTAAATACTTCAAATTTGAGTACAGATGAACTAATAAAATCAATGAATGACTTGAAACTTCAAGTAAATGAACTTCAGCACACAAATTTATAGCTTATTAATTTGGAACATAGATATGATCTCTCAAAAATGACTGTTGCTGACAAAACAAGAGAAGTCAAAAGGTTGGAAAAATTGGTTAAAGCTTTGGAAAAGGATCTCACATTGGAGAAACCTTTAAGAGAAATTAATGACATTCTTTGGGATAATATTATCCAGTCAATAAAAGATATCTGGTCTTCAATTCAGATAATATACGAGCAGAATGATTTGGTCAAAGTAGCTCTGGATGAAGTTGAAAATACACGAGAAGAATTAGGAAATAGGCCTGAGGAAGCCAATCAGCTCATACAATTTCTAAACACCAAAACCAGATAGCAACTTGCAGATCAGGGTATTCAGGATAGAACTGGAACAATCTTAGAGATAAAAAGAGTTTTTACTAAAAGAACTCTTATGCAAAATTTAGAACGAAGGTGCTTTGACATGCAAGGAGAAATCATTGCTTTCAGAGAAAGGTTTGATGTTTTATTGAATAAAGGGTTGCCCAGCCCTATGGTTTCAGAAGATAAAATAATGGACCTGGAAACTTATGTTAAGAAATTGGACATACATGCTCACAATCAAGCCAGTTCCTCAACCATTTCATCAGAAGCAACATTACCTACAGGAAGGAATCTTCATGACAGATTAGAGAATTTGTTTTATCTTGAACATGAAGTAAAACATTTGTTTCCAAATCATCCTAATTTCTTCAGATATAATGAGGCTGATGAAACATTGAGGAAGCTTCAACGGACCAGAATAGCAGAAGATAAATGGTGGGAAGATCTGTTGGAACTTTTGTAAAATTTATCCTTATATGAAATTTTTCCTATTTACTACAGTATAAAGGATAAAGGGATAAACAAAGGTCAAAGAGTATCGGTTCAGTTAAAGTGTATCAGTAAGAACAAAGAGTATCAGTGAAGCAAAGCAGTTAGAACAAAATTACTGAAGAGGACAACAATGAGCCAAAATATAGGTCTTGCCTCCAGCACATTCTCAAAAGGAGAAAACAACACAACATCAGTTACTTTTTTGTCTCATCTACGAGACCATCTGTCTCTATTTTTATTGTAACTTATTCATGAGTCACTCTAGATAATATCTCAATTTGTTATGAGATATTTTTGATAGATTTTTGTATAAATAAACCCTTGATTAGAGTGTTGAGGGTGGATTCTTGTACTTTGATGTAATTTTGACTTTTTCGGAATAAAGTGCTGTTGGAGAAATTTCTTTGTGGCTAGCTGGATGATGAATTGAAGCTAAAGACTTTTTATAGGATTCATGTGTCGAACTACGGATCAATAAGTCATCCTTTCCCTTGTGTTTGAAGTTTTATATATGTTTATTATATCACTATGTTCCATTTCTGAATAATTAACAAAAAGGAATAAATCAGAAATTGCTTAAGTGATTAATTAAATTGTTATTGTTATTATTCTAAATGTTTTCTTCTAAACTGGTTATAAACAATGAATTCTTAATTGCTCTTGTTTCACTAGTTTATGCATTTGATTACTCAGTAAAGAATTCTTAATTGCTCTTTATTGGTAATCACTCATTTTCCCTCTTTGAATATGTTGAAAGATTCTTAATTGCCTTTCATCCATTCTAAATCCATTTCATTCACTTTAGATCTGAAATTGTTCTTTGGTTTGACTATCTTGCCCTGTAAAGCCATATTTTGTTGATAAACTTAATCCAGTGAAGCCATCTTTTGACTCCATAGCCCAATGGCCTGAAATTACCTCAACCTTACCCTTGGTTATCAAATTCTACCACCCAAATTCAAACAAAATCTCTGGACTTTATAACTAGCCTAATAACTTTTAGAACAAAGCTAAATTTTATAGAGAGATCCCTTTCCTCTTCCCTACAACTTCAAGGAAAATCTGAGTGATAACATGACCCAGCTTCTACTGATAGTATTCAGCACATTGGAAAAATGACTATCCCTTATGAGGATGTAGGAGTAGGTTTAATCAAATATTCTGCTTTATTGGGAAATTTTTCTATGCTTCCACCTAACGTACTGCATAATATTGCTAATATCAATATGATTACATAAAGTACTATTCCATTTGTTGATCCTTAGATAGTGCCTTTAGAATCAGAACTGGTTTCATTGAATGGCGCAATGCCTTTGAGTCATTTTGAGATAGCATATCAAGCAGTACAGTCATTTTCCGATCCTTTATCAACTGATTCTGATCCAATGAATGTGATCAGTGAAGAATCATTTTCAACATCAAGTTCCGCTACAACGTCAATTCCTGATTCTTTTCAACAAGTGTTTCATACTGATGAAAGCATTCATGAATTTTTGTCTGTAGATGAATTACCATAGGATGATCTCCATCATAGGTCATCATTATTATCTGAGCTTGATAAGTTTGAAAATCACTTTTCCTCTATTTTTACCACTGACTATGTCACGGAACCTCAGGGTCCAATCTCGATCACAAATTTGGATTCTGAAGTAAATTTGGGGAATATTTCTTCTACCATTCCCGTTGACATATCAGTAAAACCCGGAATTATTGAAAACATTCATATAGGTGTTTCGTGTACGTCAGACGAAATCTCTACATATAAAGCCCTATTTCAAGAATTCCACAACATATTTCCCTGGTCTTATGAATAAATGCTAGGAATCGATCCCAACATTTTTATTCATCAAATCAAGACTTACCTAGATGCTAAACTTGTCAGACAACGATTACGTCCGATACATCCACGAAAAGCTGCTGCCCATAAAGCCGAAGTTGAGAAATTACTGAGAGCAGGTTTTATTTATCCGATCCCGTTAACGGATTGGGTATCTAATATCGTCCCTGTTACGAAAAAACAAGGAACAATACGAGTATGTGTTGACTATAGGGATATTAACAAAGCTTGTCCTAAAGGCAATTATCCAACTCCTTATATCGACCAAATTATTGACGATTGTGTTGGAAATGAAATGTATTCCTTCATGGATGGATTTTCCAGATACAATCAAATCAACATACTCCCTGCCGATCGACCAAAAACAACTTTCATTTGTCCTTGGGGAACATTTGCTTACTATAAATTACCTTTTGGACTAAAGAATGCTAGGGAAACTTTTCAAGGGGCAATGTCCTATGCTTTTCATGACATCGAACACATTGTGCAACCTTATCTCAATGATTTACCTGCTCATTTGTTACACCGGAAAGATCATCCTACTCACTTACGAGAGATTTTTATGCGCTGTTGGTATTATAAGATTCGCTTGAATCCACACAAGTGTGTTTTATTTGTACAATCTGGGAGATTACTGGGATTTGTCGTTTCGAAAGAAGGCATTCATGTCAACTCCTCGAAGGTCGAGGCCATTATCAATTTACATCCTCCTTCCTCACTCTGCCAACTCCAAAGTTTGCAAGGAAAGCAAACTTTCTGTATGATTTATGTAGAATATGTTGAGTTAACCAAAGGTTTTACCAGGATTTTGAAACAAGAATATTCCTTTTCTTATTTGGGATGAGATCGTTGATCGATCTTTTCGATGCTTTAAAACACGTGTTGACCCATGCACTATTACCGCATCCACTTAACTACAAATGTGACACTTTTTATAAGTTTTATACTTAGTTACCTCTAATTCCAGGATTGGAATGGTATTATTCAAGAAGATGAATCCCACAATGAACATGTGATTTACTATCCTGCACGTATTCTCCATCCTACAAAGATGAAATACTCACATGTGGAGAAATTGGCCTTGGTAGCAACTAAGTCGTCTAACGTTGACATTACATTTCATTAAAAAAAACCGTGATTTCTAATTGCAACTCGATGATGTACATTGACTAGAAAATTACTCGGGGGCACACTCTAAATGGATAGTTATCCTTCAAGAGTTTGATTTAGAATTTTTAAAATCCAAATAAAAATCATCGGTGTTCGCCGAACTTATGTGTGACTTCCCGAATACCGAGACAAACCGGTAGAGCATCCGATTGCCGATGAATCTCGTTTATTATTAGTACGTTAGGATCCTTGATATGGAGATATCATCATTTATCTCCAAACCCAAACTTTGGCCTAAACTTCACATTCACATCAACGAAAGATCCGTTACCAATCCCAAGCAAGAAAATATTGTTGGAGACACACTTTATCGTTATGTGTAGATTTCGTATTTCATCGACGTCGTTTAACTCATGAAGATGTTGAACAAGTTTTGAATGACTACCATTCTGGAGCATGTGGCGGTCATATGTCTGGGTATGCCACAACCCAAAAGATATTGCGCGCTGGTTATTTTTGGCCCTCGTTGTTTAGAGATTGTATTCTTGTCGTCCGAAAATGCCATAAATATCAATTTTTTTATAGGAAAATGCGTGCACCACCTGCTCCTCTTCACCCCATAATTGTTGTCGGTCCTTTTGCAAAATGGGGCATTGATTTTATTACATGTAACCCTCACTCGGCCGGGGGGCATGGGTATATTATTCTCGCAGTAGATTATTTTACCAGATGGGCTGAGGCGATGCCTATATTTGCAGTCGATGACAAAAATGCAGCTACATTTGTATTCAATCACGTGATTGCTCGATTCGGTGTACCCCAAGCCATCGTTACTGATCATGGGAGCCATTTTCGAAACATCATGATGACCGAACTTTCTGACCAACTTGGTCTACACCATGATAGCTCTATTCCATATTACCCACAGGCTAATGGTCAGGTTGAAGCCGTCAATAAATTTTTAACCATTATGATTAAATGGATAATCAGAATTCATAAATTGAATTGGCATACTATGCTTTTCTCAGCACTTTGGGCATACCAAACCTCAGCAAAAACTACAACAGGGTTCACTATTTTTCAACTGGTCTACAGTTTAGAATCTGTGTTACCGATTGAATGCAAAATACCATCACTTCAATTAGCCATAGAGATATTACCAACCACTTCTGAAGAGGAAAAACGTTTCTTGTACCTGGCACAATTATATGAGACTCGGCGCACTGCTGCATTAGTAGCCGAAGCTCATAAGAAGTGCGTTAAAGTTCAGTACGATAGAAATGTCATGCCTCATATTTTTTCAGAAGGTGACCTAGTATTGGTATATGACCAAGCTAATGATAAAATAGGAGCTGGAAAATTTGAACCCATGTGGCATGGCCCTTATATTGTCAAGCGAGTGCTTGCAAAAGGGGCTTATGAATTGATTGATTATGACGGGGTCTCTTTAGACAAACCCAGAAATGGGCTTTCTCTAAAGAGATATTATGCTTGATTCTTGTGTGGAGATATTTCTTGTATATTAGTTCTTTTCGTAGCTAGTGTGCCTTAGATTAGAATATTGTGTCTAGTTTAAGTTTGTTTTACTAATATCCCTGCTTATTTGGATTACTCTTGATATTGCAAATGTCGACATCCCTTCAAACGTACATTGGTTTTGTTGATGGTGCTTGTTGTAATACATGGAACATTTCTTCCACAACCTGGGTTCTTTACTCACCCACTGATGAGTTAGTATCTATGCATGGGGCAAGCCTCGGTCAAAAAACGAATAATATTGCAGAATATATGGCAGTTATTGAGTTATTATCTGAATCCATTTCATTTGGAATTCAGAGTTTGATCATTAGGTTAGATTCTGAACTCATTGTATTACAGTTAAATAGAGTATACGAAATTAAAAATCCAATGTTATTAAGATTGTTTTTGAAGGTTCGTCTCTTGGAACGAGAGTTTGACTATATTGAATATCAACACATTCTGAGAAATTTAAACACATTGGCTTATGCATTAGCTACTAGTGTTATAAATAGACATTTGCAACATTATAATATTAAATCAAAGCAACATTCGATACATGTTGGACCAAATAGCTGAAAAAAGTAGTAATATCATAGAATAAGAGTAGTGTTTTCAAAAAAATATTACATCGTCCTCGATCATAGGTTTAAAACACACTATGATCAGAAAAATAGTGATAAAAAAAACAAAGTGTAATAGTCCGCATAATCATCCACTATCTGTGGTGATGATCATGGTAATATAATATAGCTCGTGCTACCCTACTTAGGAATCTTCTAAAATGACCAGGAACTCCAATGACATGTCTCTGTAGACGAAGAGGGATATCATCAATCGATGTCTCCGGAATGTCTATGGTCAACTGCTCCAAGTTGTGTTCTAGGTCAGTGAGAATTTCCGCTGCCTCATCCTGAGGTGGTGCAACAGGCTCTCTTTTCTTCCTATCAAAGCGACAGAGAGTGGCTAGCCTTTGTGGACCAACATCTGCATTTTAAAAATTTGTCATCAGTATTGGAAGATTTAAAAAACAAAATAAAAATTAGAATTTAGAACACGTCAAAACGATTCTTACATGACTCATCCCACTAAGTTCCTGGAGGAAGGGACATATCACAATCACCATGAAAATCCATCCCGGCATATGGAAAATCTTCTATGGAGAAGATCTGGTTCTGCAACCAACAGAAATAAGCCGGTATGAATCGAGCAACCTCACAACCCTCACTATAACGATCCATCAGTGCCAGCCATCATACCATACGAGGCTCTTTGACTATACCAGCATCAACTGAAATAATTTGTGAAGCAAGTGACGAGATTCTCTCCAGAGAAAATGTGACAACTATAGCTCCATACCCAAAGTTTTTCAACTTTGCGTTTTTGGCTCTGGTTATTTGGCCTTTTACATTAGCCAATACTGCCTCACACCAATTGAATATGGTGCCTCTAAAACAATCAATATTTGTGTGCATTTGGGATCTGGTGGCTACATGTGGAGCTGCGCTCCCACACAATCGGGTTACAGTGAACGCAACCACTTTCAGTCCAGGACGGATGGTTTTTATGTCAATATGTTTATCCTTGGGATTAGCCTCCTCATTGCAAAACTCTTGTTGAAAGCTAGTGACAAACTGGCCACCTGGCCTAGCCCTAAACAAGGAAATCGATTCACCTCTCTTTGATAAAACGATGAGGAAATATATGTCTTCAAGCTCGATTTCGAGCCGGTGATCTCCAATGATGAAACACTGCTCCTAAACATCCCATTTGTTTACCAACCATGTGAGTAGATCTACCTGAGCCCTCATACCCTAAATGTCCCAAAATTTATATAGTCCGCAGTTTCTCAACACACACAATGTGGGCGGATGTATCATTACTGCCTCATCCACCTCCTCATGTTCACGTCCTCTCCATTCAAGCATTGTAGATATCATGCAATGGACAAATTGAAAGATTAGAAACAATGGAATAGAAAATTTTAATTTATTTTGAGAGATTTCATCTTTTTATTTTGTTCATGGTGCCTCCACACATTTTGAACAGAGACAGTGTGGACCCCCACACGCCCCCTGTATAAAAAGTGCGGAAGCCCAATAATTTTCCTTTTGGAAAATTATTGGGGTCGGCAGGTGTCATGAGTATTACCTGCAGACCCCGGAGGGCGATTTTTTCAACTTATTTTTCTCCCAAAAAACGGTTTTAAAACTTAAAATGAGAATTTAAACGGACAAAAATGAAGAGGAGGATGATGTTGATTACCTGGAGTCGACGGTTTTCGATTCGAATGGTCAGTTTTTCCATAATCTCTTCTAGAACGTTTTTTCACCAAAAGCTCTCAACTTTCACTCTAAAATCAAACGGTAAAAGTGATTTTGGAAAACTCCTTTTTATAATATTTTTTGACTAAATGAAATATTATTTTGTTTATTTTCCAATTTAAGTTGTTTTTCGAATTATTTTTATTTATTAAAAACATGTATGTTTAATTTTTGAGTTTTTGTATAGATTACTATATTTTTCGGGTGAAATGATCATTTTGACAAGGAGTACACTTTTTATCACTTTCTCGAACTCATGAAAAATTATGAAAAAGCGAAAACCATGAGTAAATTTTTATTCCTTTTTCGAACTTGTTAAAAATTACGAAAAAGTGAAAACCATGAGTACATTTTTATCCATTTTTCGAACTCGATTAAAACTTATGAAAAAGAGAAAATGATGAGTATAATTTTATCACTTTTTTGGGCTCTTGAAATTTACAAAAAAGAAAAACCCTGAAGTTCCCTTTTAAGCCCTTTTCAAACTCTCTAAACATGAAAATATTGTTGAGTACTTGACTATTCAAACTCGTTAAAGGAAATGAGCAGTTGTCCCTTCAGTATAAGTTTACCCCTTTTTCAGACTGAAATGGACTATTTACGAAAAAGGTATACGTTGACTAATCATGGTCAATAGAGTTCTCTCCTGCATTATTTTATCCTTTTTCGGGCTTGAGAGACTAATTTACGAAAAAGTACACCCAGTGAGTTTTCTTAAGTTTTTATTCTGACTCCCTAAAACTGAAAAACACTGAGTTTCTCCTATACTAAAATCGTTAAAACTTAGCAGTAAAGGACTTGTCGACTACAAACAAGAACGAACCACTCCTTCTTAGGGTTCGATTTTAAACTAAGTTGGACTCATCCAAAGGATGAGCTTATATAACAAGAAAATGTTATCCTCCTTAAGCTTGTCAAAAATAAAGAGGTACTTGCCAGAAATGGTGGGGGGAAAAGAGAGAAAATAAATCCAACTGTCACACTTTGCTTAAAATCAATATACCACTCTTGAACACGACACTTTTTGTCACACTTCTACCTGGGTTGGGAAAATCCTTTTCCTATCAGTTAATCGAACCATATTGAAAGTCTTTAGCCAGTTTCTGGGTATTAACTTAGGTCAATTGTTACCAAACCATTTGCACTGTCGTTATGTGTTCAAGAGGACAGTTCAAACAAACCATTCATTTGCAAACATTTGTCTCCATTTGCGTTGACCATCCCTGATTCAGTCCTTGAAAAATATTTCTACAAAACTTGATCTAATGGTTTCGTGTCATGGGCTTTTCTACGATGGGTCACTTTCTATCGACGACAACATATCATCTAGGAAGTTGATCTAGAATCCTTTAGTACCTTGGAATTTGCATGCCTTATTGGCAGGTTTCTCGCCTTCAAAGACATGTTGCATCATTGATCTTCGATTGAATGATTCTGTGAAGTGTTCGACTTAAAATCATTTATTCACACTTCATAGTTTGTACTAAGTACTTTGAGAGCCATTTTCATTATTGGTAGTTTCTCTCACACTTGTTAACAATTCACATCATTGACTGGTAATCAAGTGGTTTCTACCATGTTCAACTTCGACACAGTCAATCGCATGGATAGAATCGTACTAGTTTGGGAAGCAGAAATCAAGACCATGGATCTAGTTTCCACCATCCAGGTTGTGAGGAGTTTTATTATTCATTATGCGATAGACTATTCATGACATATGGATGCGTCCATACTGTGTCTACTATTGATGTAATATTAGAATCATTTCTATATTAGAACAATTTTAGTTAGTTTTTTATCTGAGTATGGGAATGCCTACCTCAGTAATGATATACATATATATATGTTTGCATTGAATTTTTTTACAGGTCTCAACCGGTGCGTCCACAAGCTAATCCTCGGAATGATAAAGCACTTCACTCTTCGAATTATCTCAGACTTCGCACTTTAGGGGGCAATCTGTTACACATTATTTTGTCACCATGACATTTTACTGTCTATATGGGTTCATCATTACCTATATAATGCTACCTTATAGGTCTACAACCCCAAATTTCCTAAACCAAGTCTTGGATTTGGAGAAAAGCTCACAAAAATTATAAAAACACTTGTACCGCACTTTTCATTGTCCTTACTTGCGGCACCACACCTTTTTGCTCCATAAACTGTGAATCCTACCGCACGTTCTGTTCATTAAAAGTGTGGACCCACGTAAAAGATAAATTGAAGGGAAAATTAAGTTCTAGAAGCCTAGCAGGTCGAATATTCTCCCAGCTGGGGCCTTCTAGAAGCGCTATCTAGTCGAGCTTCGCCCCTTCCATTCATGAACCTTTATCCCTTCATGAATGGAGCTATCCCTTGGGTTTTGGAGCTAATATCCCATGATGAGAGGGCTTTATCCCTTCCTTATTGGAACTGAAACTACCTTCCTTCAGCTATAAATTGAGACCATGTTTCAGTATCAAGGGTCGATTGTAGATTGACTGGTACTTAGAACTTGGTATTTTTGAGGAGAATTGTTGAAGAAACTTAGACTCTCTTTGCTCATCATCATTCATATGAGAATGATTACATACTCATATGTATGCTAGTTTAGAGAGTGCAAAGGCTTGTCAATTCGAAGGAAAACACTTGTTCCGGACCCCAGAAGGACCTGTACAGCATCAAGGTGAACAGGATTGTAAGGTTCCTTCTTTTATTTAAAGATAATGCAAATGGATCCTATTTTCCCAATAAGTTGTTTATGTATTTAATTGAATGACTTATTTCTTAAATTCCTTGATCATTAAGATAGATTTGTGATTTGTGAATTAGTATATGTTGCAGTTGCTTTTGATTCTCTTTCATGTCTTTGATTGTAGGTCTCGGGAGGTGATTCAATTGAAGCGACAAGAAATAAGACTACAACTAGCGTTGGACTACAGGTAGGTCCTTATCCTTCATCATAGATAATTTCGAATCATATATAACCTAGAGAAAGTAGTTTACATTTGTTTGTTTGTTTCTAGATATCCTTAGGATACTAGGGAGATCATCCTTGTCTGCAAGGAGGATTTTATCCGCTTAACAAAATCGGGACTCCACTGGGGAAAATTCGAACTTAGTTTTCCTTTATTTTTTGAGTTTGACTTTTGAAGCTATTTTTCTAATTTTGATTACTCTACACGGGGTTGGGTAAATTATCTCTGTAGAATCCCTGAAAAGTAGATTTAGAATTTTTTATTTTTCTTTATGTTTTCTGGTCTCTACACTTTTTCTTTGTAAACAGTGCGGTCACCTTCGCAATTTCTCTGTGTAAATAAGGGCAAATTTGAATATTTGAATTCATATATTCAAGTGATTAAAGTAACATGACATATAAAAAACACAAGAACTTCCGGTTGCGGGTTGATTTTTTTAGTCGTCGATTTTGGTCCATTCAAATACAATCATCAGTCTGTTCTAGCAGGTGAATCCCGAGTGTCATGTGTAGCTGAAACACCACAATCAATCAATCCTCCACTTCCATGTCGATTTATTATTTGTTGACTTCGGTGCATTGAAACACGATTTGCGGCCTTCTCCCCATTTCGTGTTCACATCACTCTTTTTAGTCCTTACTTTCCGCTCACAAATTTTGTCTCTGTGGACCAATGAATATTCAAATTCTTTCTATGTGAACTAATAAAATGAGTTTTCACTCGCCGTTTGATTTTTACTGGCTCTTTTTCCAATTTTAGGACTCTTCAATTATTTAATTAGTTGTTAAATTGTCAAAGTCATCCAAAGATTTTGATTATTTAAATCTTTTAAGTTACAAAAATCATTAAAAAAAACTTCTAAATTATCAAAATCACTAATCACTAGCCAAAAAAATATTTTATTTTACTTTATTTAATTTTCTAAATTTTATTTTTTAAATATTTATATTTTATTTGTTGTATTAAAAATTATGAGATTATATTATAGTTTTTCATATTATTATTTTAAAAAATTATATTTTTAAATTTTGAATACTTCCAAAAAAAATGTTAATAATAACTTATATTTTGTAAAAGTATATTTGTATTTTTAATTCATAACAATATAAGAATGCTTCTTTTATGTGAATATCATTTTTCAATTCAAAAAATTATTTTAAAATTATTTTATAAAAATAATTATTTTTAATACATAATTGGAATATGAAAAAGAATATAAATATAAAGAAAATTAAAATAATAATTTTTTAATCAACTACATTTACAAAATATGAAACTATACAAAATTATAATTTATTTCTATTTACCTTAAATTATAAATATATATACTATTTTAAATATGTTTTAGTTTTATTTTGTTTAAACTACATATATATTTAATTATAAAATTATTAATATAAAAAATAATAAAACATTTAAATTTTATAATAGATATTATTACTATTTTATGTTATCGTTTCATATATAATTAGATTATTTTAAAATAATTAAATATAAACTAATTTCACATCAATTAAATAATGAGTAACATGGTCATTTCAAGTTTCATGGGTTATAATGAGATGACTTAGTAAATGAAGTCAAGTTAATCACATAAATTTATTTCATTGTTTTTATGTCGAATCATGGATAATATGATTATTTCTGTCTTTTAGGTTTTATATTTTATATCTTATAATGAAATGATTTAATGAATAAATGACTAAAGTTAAGACGATAGTTAGTATATATATATATATATATATATATATATATATATATATATATATATATATATATATATATATAAAGAATTTATTTTATAAAATTTGATATATATAAATATATAATGTTTGAGGAAAAACCTGTTAAAAAAGTAATATTATATTATATTAGTTTGAATATAATATTAACAAAAAGTGAATGATTTTTTTAATGAATTTGAAGTAATTTTTTATGACGTTATTGATTTTTTTTGAAATAGTTTGTTGGTGATAAAGGTGATTTATATTAATACTTTACCTTTTGATGATTTAACAATTTTGTAATAGAAATAGGAAAAACCTTTTATTACATACACTTATATCATATAAAAATCATAATTGTTATTGTTTTGACATCAATAAAATATATTCACTTGATTTTCTTTAATTTTTGGCTTTTCAAGTTTACATATACAAATTAATATATATTATACAAATAATTTATGAGATGAATAACTTAATCATTTGCAGTTTTAGATAAGAGAAGAATAGTTATAAAGTGAAGGTATATCAATAATCTAATTTGTTTAAGTTTAATTTAGTGAATATTTATCTTAATCCTAGAATGTTCGGTTACATTTTTTTTTTCCTTCATTATGTCTAACATATTGTCTAGAGAGAATTGAACTAGTGACTTCATATTAAAAATTTCCTTGAAAAAGCACCAAGAGCAAACAAATTTAATAAAATTTTAAATTATATAATCTATTCAATTATTTTATTTTAATGATTTTTAAATATTGAATCTATCTATATATTTAAAAGTAAAATTTAAATAATAATAAAAATGCAATTTCACTAATAATTATATTAGTGTAACACCCCATTTTATTTTAATTATGGTTGACATACTTTTTATAATACATTTGAATTATTAAGAGAAAGATAATTAACGAATATGGTTATTGGTCAGTAAGAATTGAGTTTATTTCATAAATAAAATTGATAAATTATCCTGAGTAAAATAGATTAACTGAATGGTAAAATAATTCCAAGATTCCAGAGTAAAAAGGTGGAGGCAGTTCCTGATAGTTACCTTCCCCAAGAGGATAAAAAAGAAATCTTGAGTAGGGGAAGGGGTTCTGTGCAGAAGGATGATGAGGGTTAGCAACAAAATGTTACAAAGAGTTGTCCAGAGCTAGTAGGAAAACCAGTGGATCTCTGAAACCCAAGGGAAGTATAGGCTGGATTGAGTTCTTGAGGCATATCCTTAGATAGATTTACCTACTACCTAAGAATCTGGTGCCGAGCACGGGGGAGTAGAGGACGTGATTCCCTCTCTAAAGTTTGGGCGAAACGATCAATTATCAAGAAAGAAAATATAGAGATCAATGTTTTATGTGTTCTTTTCTTACAATTTCAAGTGATAAAAATAGGAAATTAGTATATATAACCTAGTTCCATTTTTATGCCATTTATTCTTATATGTTAGGATTGAATAGTGCAAAAACCAATTTTTCTTTAAAAGGTAGAAGGTTGAATCTGAAAGTGAAATTTAAATAACTAGGAAAAAACTGGAATAAAATTAGTTAGAAGATATAATTTAATATGTGTCATGTCGTTGGAAAAATATTAGAAATTACTTCACTCAAACTCTGTACATAAAACATATCCTACAAGACAGAGACATCAAACTAATTAAGCCAAAATTGTACCTACTTGCTACATGCAATGGAGTTAATTATATTTACGCTACGAGGGCACAATGAAATAATAAAGAAACCATAAAGACTATATAATATGGGAAAAAAAATTTATCTGCAAATTTAGAATATTAAGGCTTGGAGGTTTAGCGCCGAGCCCCGTGGTGACAGGGCAGGTGTCATGGTCCTCTGGTCATTTCACCTGAGATTTTCGTAAGTAATAAATAGAGAAGAAAACATGTTGTAGAAATTATTTTCTTTAAAATATCAACTGTCAAAGGAAGCTAAATTACTTTTATCCCAAGCTATATAATTCTGTAAACAATTAAAAGAAGAGAAGAACACAATGTTATATAGTCGAACACTTCTTAAGCGTGGATGACCCAAAATTTCTTATCTAAACATAAAACCCTCATGCGGAGGAAAAATCCAGTCATACATATGAAATTTACTTACACTGTAGAAATTAAAAAATGATACAGGATAGAGGAATATAAACAATATAACCTCTAACATCTTCCATAAGTTCTGTGGGAAAATCCAAAGGACTAATCCTGAATTTTAATAATGAAGCAAACAAGGGTATTGACACCAGCTTAACATAAGTTCAAGGCACAAAGGCCTTCAGTCGTGAGAGGAACAATTCCTTTAAAAATAAGAATAGGAGACAAAGATATTTAAACTAGTCTGACACCAAAATGAATCATTATGCTAAATCCTTCAACCAACTCTTGGAACTCAGAAAACCGTTACATGCAAGGTGCAACCGTGGCCATAAGTCACACCTGTACACATGGAGGTTATAACTCTTAGCAACGAAGAGACAACAGTTAAGGAAGGTTGCGCGGTGGGTTTTCGGGGGCATACCTATGTAGCCATCGTGGAGTAGGAAAAATCATTAAGGTTGCGATATCGTTACCTGCACAGGTCGAGCTTGCATTGGCCAGACTCACATCCTTCATTCAAAAAGAAGAAACTGAATTGAAAGGTTTAGTTTCTCTTGCCATGGATGAAGTAAGCTGAGAAAATGAATGAAGTTCAACTAATAAAACCCTTATTAGGGTTAGCAACCCAAAACGAAAGAAACTCTAAATATTCCAACTGTAAATGAAAAATGTATAGCACACCTGTAATAGAGAATGGTTCGACATATTACGCTGAAGGAGGAGACATTCGTGGTAAACCAGAAATAAATGCAGCAGGGAAGAAACGACTAAATCCCTGGTACAAGAACGAAAATCACATAAAGCTTGTGCACATGGAATGGTTAATAATATACCCATTGGTGATGAGAAAAACCCACAACAAGGTAACGAGATTATACCTCCAACATCCATTCGGGACATGTTGAACCGTCTCAAGCACATAACAGTTTTGCAGAGTTGAATAGACTCGAGTGACAACAAAGAATGAACTGGATAGCAAGGCATGGGGTGGGTGGTTACCCTAACCATCCCTGCCTTCATCAGGACCGTTCGATGTAGGTTTTCATAAATCAATGTTAACCAGACCCCAATGGGGATTAAGGTGCGGGACAACTGGTGGCCAACCATTGTGACATATGGTCAGAGGGTCCCAGAAACGAGGCGGTCCAACATTTAATACTTTAATCAAATTCGCAAAGCATAAAGTACTGGTTGACATGTGAGGGTAATAACAGTCTTATGATAAGCATGTGATATATAAATAATCAAAACATAACTTTGTAATCAAAATAGAATCCCAACGTACAATTCAGTTGATATTCAAGTGGATACGAATAGGTACGTCTGTTTGAGCGTGAGATTCAAATACAGACATAAGTTCATGTTGCAAATTTATATATACATATGAAATAAGATATGTGATGTGTTATATTTTGAGGAGTGCGGTTGAAGGATAAGCTGAGCTAGGTCATGGAAATGTAGGGTTTCCTCTGCCCCTGCTGTGAGCGTCGACAAAGCTCCTAACCCTTCTCCTCTGTTCTGCAGACTCTACACTCACCTGTGCGTAGAATAGCTAATGGAATGATAGTACCTAAGGGGGGGGGCATTTCCCCCCCCCCATCAGTGGATCTGTTGTAGATAGTGACGCCAGACGTCCTGATCCATCTCTCAATGAAATGATAGGCAATGTTGAA
Source organism: Pinus albicaulis (assembly GCA_034641835.2). Taxonomy (NCBI): domain Eukaryota; kingdom Viridiplantae; phylum Streptophyta; class Pinopsida; order Pinales; family Pinaceae; genus Pinus; species Pinus albicaulis. Next base: position 432,596,491 of record CM076575.1, on the reverse strand, counting down.
CCTGTTGTAAAGCCGCTTCCTTGACCTGTATCCCCATAGCAGCCAAAAGGCCCGAGATCCATTTTCCTACAGAATGTATCAATGGTAGAATCTAGTTCATGCAAGATCACACCCTCATTGGAAATTTTATTGGCTTTTGGCCAACTGACAAAGCCCTCTATGGATGAATAAACTCCAAGTGGAAGCCCAAAGGTCAAGTCATGCACTAGCTAGGCCCCAAAGGTTTCTTCAACATCATATTCACCTGCATAGAGGACAAAAATAGTGTTATTGACAGAGGCCCCTATTTCTTTAACGCGACTGACCTCTTCTTAAGAAACTGGATCAAGCGTTTCAACCCCGATAGAGAAGACTTCAACTGGGCACTAGTGTGGATCAGACTCTACTCCCTTCCCCAAGAATACTGGGATGAGTTATCCCTCCAAGAAATAGGTAACCACCTTGGGGCCTTCATCAATATCGCTCAACTGATACATAGTCTATGCCAAAATTTGTGTCTACATGCATCTTTCAAAAGCTCTTCCGGATTCGGTAAGTCTCTTTCATGATGATTTCAAATGGGTCCAATATATTGATTATGAATACGTACCTTTCCGATGCCGCAAGTGCCATGAACATGGACATCTCTTTAGGGATTTTCCCCTCAACCAACCTCCAAAATCTGCCCCTACCCCTGAGAATACTGACCCTAATGGTTTCACCAAAGTTTCCAACCGCAAAAGACATGCCAGAAAACCTACTTCTACCCCCAAACCCTCTAAACCCCCCACAAGAAATAGCTTCAACATTCTAGCTCCGATGGATGGAGACCCCCCTTCCACCTCGGAAGAATCCCCTCCTATCATCACCCCTCATCCCAACCCCTCTTCTTCCCTGAATCCCTCCACCTCAGCCCTAAAAATTGATGAGGGATCCAAAGTTCAACCCAACAATCAGAAAGAGAAACAAAAAGAGGTCAAGAAGTTACAAGATAAGCAGAAATATAAATAAAAGGAGGTCAAGAAATCTATAGCCATGCAGATTCAAGAACCTCCAATCGAGCAACATATCAACATGGAGGATGATACCCAAGGAAACCAAACTCAGCAAGATGATCAAGACAAAGGCAAGCAGCTAAGCCAGATCACCTATATGGAAGAGGAACTGAAAACCATAGACTTTAGGGACCTCGACATCACTGGATTAGAAATCGCCTACAACACTTGAGAGTATCACACCCTTCCACTTTAGCAAATCGACAGCTTAGCGAAACCTCTAATCAGAGCACAACAGCTTAGCGAAAACTCTTATTTAGGCATTCAGGGAGGATAGTTCCCATGAGACACTACAAAGATTCTAAGAGAACCATAAAAAGGGAAGACGCATAGATCTTCAACACCTAATCATTATGGGAGTTCAATTATTTGAATTGGGACGCTATCCCAAGCTGACAAGGTTATATAAAGTCCTCCCCTATAGTTCTCAATGATGAAGCTCACATCATGGAATATCTGAGGGATCAATAACCCCTCAAAGCACCAAATGATCAAGAATAGAATAAGGCAGGACAATCCTTCTATTTTATTCATGCAAGAAACTAAATGTACCAGTACCACCTTACACATGATATTATCCAGGTTGTGGCCTGGTTGTAACATCGTTGCAGTATATTCCATGGGAGCCTTCGGAGGTCTCGCCATTTCTTGGATCCCCCTCATCCTCTCCCTGACTGATCTCCATGCCTCTCACAACTTCATTCAAGCCTCCTTTCATCTGATTGGCACCAACATCCATGGCCATCTCACTAATTTCTACTTTCCTTAATCCACAACCCTGAAAATTGACCTCTTGGACTCCATTAAATTCCTTAATTCCCATAGAGCCCATCCCCTCTAGATCCTCGGAGGCGATTTCAACATGGTCACTAATCTCAATGGAAAAATGGGAGACCATCTCAATTTGGACGCTGACAACCATAGATTGAAAGAATTCATTCTCCATAATCAACTGATCGACTTGCGAAACTCCAATGGTCTCCACACCTAGAACAATCAGTGGGGAGGATCACAACAAATTGCTTCACGATTGGACCGCTTCCTAATCTCGGGCACCTCTATTCATTTAGGGGTGACATCTTCTCCACAATTATTCTCGCTTCAGGCTCTAACCACTGGCCCATTCAACTGCAGTGGATGTGTCCGAGCACCACCAATAATAAGCCTTTTCATTTCGAGCAATTCTAGCTCTCTCATCCCAGCGTGAAAGAAATGGTAAACAATTAGTGGCGTAGCATCACTCCTCTGGAAGGTTCCAAAATGTACCAATTTCAACAAAAGTTGAAGAGTTTGAAAACTCGCCTAAAGCACTGGAACCAAACATTGTTTGGCAATATTTTCAAAATTCAACGGGATTTGGAAATTTAGATGGTCGACCTTCAGCAAACAATCATCAGAGAAGGGAACATAGAGGAACGTCCTCATTAGGAATAGGATCTCATGAGTCGTCTAGAAGAAGAAGATTGCAGGAAGAGATTCTCTAGAAGAAAAAATCAAGAATTCGATGGATCAATGAAGGGGAGAAAATCACCAAGTTATTCCATCGCTCCACCATTCAGAGAAGAATGATCAATCACATCTCAGTCCTAAAAAATGATCAGGGAGTTAACCTTGAAGGTCGTGCTGACATAGAGCAAGAACTTCTGAACTACTTCAAGGAAACACTCACAGAGCCTATTGCAGAATGACAACCCGCAATCAACAAGATCACTCAGCACATTCCCACTCTAATCACAGAAGAACACAATCAAATGCCCTTAAGACCAGTCCAGCTGCAGGAGGTTGATCAAGCAATGTCACAACTAAAGGCTCGGAAAGCACCTGGACCAGACGGTTTCACCACCAATTTCTTCCACTTTTTCTGGGAGGATATTAAGATGGAAGCCTAGGAAATGGTGGAGGAATCTCGGAGCATGCATTGGATTCTCCCTGCTCTCAATGCCACCTTTCTCACCCTCATTCCCAAGGAAGAGCAAGCAATCACTCCCAACAAGTACAGACCGATTGCGTTATGCAATGTCATATACAAACTCATCTCCAAAGTGATCACCATTAGGCTCAAACCCTTACTCCCGTTACTGGTTTCCTCAGAGTAAACAGGCTATGTGGAAGGGTGAAAAATCCTGGATGGTATTATCCTCTTGCACGAGGTCACTCACTCATTGAAGACTGAGAAAATCCCATGTATGTTCCTCAAAATTGATCTCTCAAAAGCTTTTGACAAACTCAATTGGAATTACATCCAACTAATGTTATTGGCATTTGGTTTCAGCCCCACCTAGGTTTGATGGATCATGAGCATGATCACCCCCTCTTCTCTATTCTACTCAATGGTTGTCCCTCCCCCCCTTTCTCGCCTTCAAGAGGTATTCGTCAAGGTGACCCCCTTTCCCCCTTCATATTTATTCTCATGGTAGAAGGATTGGGAAGGCTTACCTACCATGCTATTAACAACAACACTCTCAAAGGTTTGGTCATTCATCATTGTCCTCCCATTTCCCACCAGCAATTTGTTGATGATAATATGCTATTTGGTCACCCCTTTGTACAAGAAGCCTGATCTCTCAAATTTATCCTGGGTTTCTTCTCTACTACAGCTAGAAATACCATCAATATCGAGAAGTCCCAGATCTTCTTTTTTAACACTCGTTTCATCACCCAACGTAACATTGCTAGAATTTTGGGCTTCCACATCTCCACCCTTCCTTCAAAGTATCTTGGGGCCCCCCTCATTGACTCAACCATTAAAAATTCTTCCTGGCGATAACTCTTGGATAAACTTGAAGTGAAACTCTCCCTTTGACTCATTGATTCCTCAACATTGTTGGGCGTCTTGTCCTTATTAAATCGGGTCTCCAGTCCATGCCCTTATATCTTTTCTCTGTCCTAGCTACCCCCAAATGGGTTCTCAAATCAATCCGCAATATGCAAAGAAATTTCCTTTGGAGATGTAAAAAGGACAACAGAAAATGGGCGCTCGTCAACCGGATCGAGGTCTGTGCACCCAAAAGCTCAGGTGGTTTGGGGCTCAGAGACCCCAGTCATAACAATGTGGTAATGGGAGTGAGAATATGGTGGAAATGGGTCTCCAACCCAAAGGTTCCCTGGGCTCAGCTTTGGATGTCCAAGTACGCAAGTAATTGGCCTCCCCAGGAGCTTATTCGATTCAACTCTAAAGCAAAGGGCTCCCTCATCTGGAAAGCAGCAAAACATCACTGGGCCATCATACAAGAACATAGCTTTTGGGAAGTTCGATAAGGCTCGCATGAAAACTTCTAGGAGGATTTCTGGCAACAGATGCCCAAAATTGCCTCTCCATTTCACAATCCTCGATGGTAGGGGATACTCAAAAACATGGAGAACACTCAAATCGAACACTTTTGGACTCCCCTCCTCAGCTCGGGCTACCAAAAATGGCTCTGAGCTGATCATTCATAGAACGATTGGCATCTTGAACTCACAGAGGATATCAACAGGGAACTTCACAAGAGGAAAATCAGACACAATGCTGGAGAGGACATCTTAAGATGTGGCTATTCCTCATGTGGTACCTTTACCACCAAAGAAGCATACCACTTGCCCATCCCCAATAATCAGGTCCCTCAAGATTACATTTGGGCCCAGACCTGGAATCCAAGAATTTGGCCAAAAATTTTCACCTTCTTATGGCTGCTCAGCAAACGACACATCCTAACCTACGACAACCTGCTGAAAAAAAGGCTTCACTAGCCCTTCCCAACATCTGAATTGCAGGAAATTTGAGGAATATATAGAGCACCTCCTCAACTCCTGTGCTTTGGAAAAATCTGTTTGGGATAACATAGCCTTCCTTAGTAGAAAATATGACAGACAGAGAGGGGATATTCTCAATACTATCTCCCATTGGCATTCCACTCCTTTCAACAGCGACCTGCTTAACTCTTTATGGGCCATCCTCCATGGGCATATCCTCTGGACGATTTGGAAGGAGCGTAATAGGCGCATTTTTAGAGATCAATCCACCCCTCCTGAAATCCTTTGGACCAATTTGGGCAACAATCTCAAGGAATCTCTTGTGCTGCATCACTGGAAGGAGTCTGACTTCCCCTCTCATCCCCCTGAAAGCATCATCTAGGCCAATTGGAATCTCTCCATCCCCTCTCATCCGAAGAATGAGCCCCCTTCAAACAAATCTCCCAGCTCACCCAACTCTTGGATTCCACTGCCTCTTGGCTTCTTCAAACTTAACTTTGATGGAGCCTCAAAAGGCAATCCATGGGATGCTGGCTTCGAAGGTATATTCAGAAATGCTAAAGGAGAGGCCCTCCTGATATATTTTGGTCCTATAGGATGGGATACCAACAATTCAGTAGAGTTATAAGGCCTATTCCAAGGTCTCCTACTAGCTCAGGACAACAACTTTTTTCCTTTAGAAAATGAAGGTGATTCTCAAATTATCATCGAAAATTTTAAAAAAAGTGCGTACAAGAGCACTTTTCAATGTAAAAAATGTGTAAAAGAGCAGTTTTCAATTGAGTAAAAGAGTATGGGTTCAATTGAATCCTTTCAACAAGGTGTTATCTGTATAGCTTCAAACAATTTAAAAAATGTCTATAGAAGCTAAATCAGTTGTATTGTTTAACACCTCGATACCTGTTAATGTATTTAATAACTCCTAGGAACAAACTGTCTACTACAGTTTGTGGTATATTTTATAATCTCTAACAAGTCTATAATATCAGCCTTTTCACATAGTCTTATTTTTTGAAATGTATTTATCCCTATGCTAAGCTTTTCATGATGTATGATACATTTACTGTTTAATTATCTTTCAAGGTGAAGTTTCCCATTTTGAAATTGTTTGACATTTTGAAATTGTTTAATTATCTTTCATTGTAAAGTTTCACATTTTGAAATTATATCTCGGAAAACTGATTCTGGTCATTTTGAGATTATATATTTGAAAACTGGTTTCGGTAGTTTAAAAATTGGAATTTATATATTTGAAAATCGAAATTTTCAGAGTTACAAAAGGGAAAATACAATTTTCAAAACCCTGTGTTATTATATCTAAACTTGCTTAAGTAAATTTTCAAAAGGTTTACCTCCTCTTTTATATATATTTCTTTTGGGTTGGGTTAGAATAGTGTATATATATTTTTTTGGGTTAGGTCTATTTAAACATGTTCACTTAAATTCGCAATAAATTTGGACCCGTTATTTAAATATATTATTTGGTATAAGATATTATGAGATTTTATTTTAATTTGTATAATATTTAATTTATTTTAATTATAGTAAATAAATTTAAAAGTAATTTCAATATAGTAATTCATTTATATTTGATTTCATGTTAATTTAACTTTATATGGGAATTGTTATTATTATTATTTTTATATTGAAATTTTGATGTATGACTATCTCTCATCATTATAACAAAAGTTTTATTTGGCTTAGGTCAAGGTCTTGATGGACCTTTTTCTCTTTCTAATATCTTATTTTAGTGAGACTCACCACCCCAATAATTAAGTTCCCTTTTTCTAATTTCAAATCGAGAGAGTAGAGCCAAAAAAAACATTCACTCCCATCAATAAAAAAACAATTGACTCCAATCAATAAAAAAAACAATCTTTATTAACTATCATATAAGGATAGATGACTCAACTTGAAAATGAAGGCTAATGAGGATTGACTAGGCCAATCCTCTTCCTTTAAACTTTTCCTAAGGGACCTACATTCATAAAGTAAAATAAATGGGGACAAAAATATATATAAAGAGAACTTGAATGTGTTAGATGAAATAAATCAACAAAACAATTCACTATCATAAACTATATTATGACAACTCTCATTTGGAACAAAAAAGAATCAGTTCTTTATTATAAAAATTGATAACAATACAAGGCTTTGAAAATACATGGTTCTTGATAAAGGTCATACTCAAAAAAAATTTCTAGGTCCTGTTATGGCCTAAATCTACCTCAGGCTGAGAAAGACAGAATCTAGGGTAACATCAAACCACGCTTAACCTGGTAGCCATCCCTACCAGATCGGGAGAGCGCTCTCTCCTGGTCAATCTCAGCAAAAAATGATCAATGAGGCTTGAGATGACTTGAATAAAGGCTGATTTTAGCCTAGGTATATAGGTAAAAGAGTTTAATTTGATTTTGAGGGTGTCTGTTGGATCAAAGGGAAAGGCAGATTTTCGGTCTGGGGAATGAGGCCTAGTTTTTGCAGAGATCTGAATGGGGCAAGGAAGGCAATTGTTTTGATGCTTCAATTTGAATGAAATCGATAGCTCAGACCGGTGAGGAGTTGAATAGAGCAAGATACTTTCAAGAATCCTCTTCAAACATTTGAAAACATAGAAAATTAAACAAACCCTAGGTAGAGCACTGCAAATTCTAATGAATTCCACCTTTTATCCTTGTTTGTTTAACTTAAGAATAAATAAGAGGGAATATGATACAAATAAAGCACCAGTAAACTTACATTAACAGAGAGAAACACATCATCAAAACAAAGAGCCACATGAATCCCTAGGAGCGCTGCAAACCCTGGTCTCTTCCTTTGCCAAACTGCAGAGATGAATGTACAATGAAGCTCAAAGCAATCCCAAGTGTCCAACCATGCAAATGACTAAAAAACTTCAAGATATAGACAAGCATAACTCATCCCCAGCCTCTAGGGGTTGAGCTTACAAGTTTAGGAGCTATTTCAACAAGATCTAAACTAAGAACTGGAAAATGGGTAGTGGAATAGCTTGACTCTATAAGATAGGAAACTGATTCATTCAGTTGCAATTCACCTTTTCATGAATGAATCTACTTCCATGAGTAAAAATTTGACAAAATTACATCAAGACCCATCAAATTACATCAAGAGTTTTACATGTGGAAGTAAGAAAGTCAAACTGTCCAAAACTAGGCGAAAAACAGAGTTACTGAGTCAAAACTGAGCAAAAATCCCCGATGCGTCGCGCTTGATTTCTCTATGCGTCGCGCCAATTTGGAGCTGATCTTGAAGGCCTTCCCATTGTCAAAATTGGCTCCACGTGGGCGTGTTGGAAAGGTATGCCTGTCTACTTTCCAACACAAGTGGAATTTCTTATTTTGGCTTCCATTTGCCCCTCCAAAAATGAGTTTTCCCAACACTGCTTCCTGTGTGTCCAAAAAGGGGCAGAAAGGTCATTTTTAGGGTGTTTTTGACCCTTCTGGAAGCCCAAAACCTGTCAAAATCTCTTGTCCATGGGTAAGCATGAATAATTTTTCATGAAAATTCCAAAAATACAAAGTTTTACTCAAGAGGAGCTCCCAATCATAAGCACGCGCCAAGTGGCATGACGCATTGAGCTGAAAAATTTGTGTTTAGGCCAAAAAAATCAAAATTTGAAAAATGTGTCCCAAATTTCTTGAAATTTGGGCTGAGTGTCCTCCATCATGCACTATTATGGGCCAAGGAAGCCTTGGCCAAAATCTGAAGTCTATCTTTCGTTTTCCGACGCTTTAATTCCCTCTTCAACTTAGCCTTCAGGATCTTGATTCGTGCCTTGCAAACATGATTTCTTGCCCAATAATGATTCTTCATGTTCCTCAACATGTTATTTTCCTTGTTGGCCTCCTCCAACATCTTCTCCAAATGAATATTAACCCTTTCAAGCCAAGTTTTTCGATCAGCCTCAATCTCTTGCTCAATGGATGTCATCTCGGTTTGGCTTCTTTTGGCAACTTGCTGGTTCTCACGTATATTTTGCAACTTCATGATAGTTTGCTGATCTTCCAACTGCTTGTTTCATTGCTCAAGGTAGTTGATTATCCATTGGGCTCTTTGCAACTTGATGGACAGAGTGTCTATTTCCGCCTTCTGCTCCTGAACAATCTCTCTCAACTTTGAGCTTGGTGAGCCCAAATCCTCATCAATGAGTATGAAATCTATATCCTGGCCTCCTGAAGGCCCCTCATCATGTATGGGCCTCTTACCCTTGTCCTATACCTGTACCTGTGTTGTTGATGAAGGAAACGAGTCCCCTTCCACCCCAGGTGGAGATAATACTCGCCTGGCTGCTGCAAATAACCCTCTAGTGCCTCTCTGATAAGTGACAAACACCAGCACACTAGTGTTCTATGTCTCATGACCTTCATGCTGATATGAAGGTTCACCTGCCTCATGAAAAACCTCCGAAGGTACCTGAGGAGCTGTGAAGAAATCATTAGAAATGAAATCCTCCCATGAAATACCCTGCAAGCCAAGATGATGCATAACCACAATTTTGATGAGTGCAAAGTGATAGATACTGCTATAATGCTGCTCAGGAGTTTTCCTTTGCATGAGAGTGGTCATCTTCTCAATATTCCGGCACATGAAATAAGGGAGGTTCATCATCCTCACCCGAGTAAAATGCATCAGCAACCTGATATGATAGGCATAGAGACGTGAAAACCGAACCTCACAACTGAAATATTTAATAATAAGTTTCATCAGAGGAGCATATGAATCCTTTAGGAACCGGAAGGGAAAAACTCTGCTGAGTTGTCTCACAAAACTAGGCTTGATATATGGCTCATAGTGTACCCTGCCAACCTGCTGCCTTTTGTTCCATTGTTCTCCAACATTTGGAATTCCGGTTGCTTGAGAGATAGTTTTAGGTGTTAAAGTGAATGTCACACTGGCAAGGGTGACTTGGCCATCATGTAAATGCAACACAAACAAACGAGCCAGCTCTTGATGGTGGTGGACCCTAGCAACCATTTCACAAAATTGATAACAAGACTGCTGCTGAAAACATGCCATGGCAAGAGGATAGGCCTGCAACTCAGCCAATGAAGTAGGCTCCTCCCTCACATGTCTGCCACTCTTGTGAGGTCTTCTAGGTGCATGCAATTCAGTTGTGGAGTCACTATCTCGGTCATAAGAGGTATCTGTCTCCATGATTTCCAAAGTCTATATTGTCTTGGATGAATATGAGGAGTTTGGTATCTTTGATTTTGTTGCCAAATATGTAATAATGTGGGAGGGACTATGGAGGGAGAGGGTAGGGGAAATGATGGACTATTGTCAAGTGAATTTTTCCAATTGAAATCTGTGAATTGAAAAGTTTAGGGACAGTCACTAAGTTTTTTGGAATAACATTGGGGTTTGGGAAATTTATAATTGGGATGTGGGATAATGGGAATGGGATAGGAAATGAGTGATTTAGGGATATAAGGGAATAGGAAAATGGGTTGTTGTGACAATATAGACAGTGAGCAGGGAATAATAGGGTGGGGAAGTGGGAATGATAGACACAAAACCAATTCCTAAACCCTAAGGAAACAATCCTTTGAACAAGACAATAGGGTTTGATTTTCTTGTATTTAAATACTTATAAACAACACAAGACCATGTTCATGGGCAATGAAGAGGTTACTTGACTTACTTGAACAAAGAGGGACCGAGCCTATTTGAAATTTTGAGAGGAATGGCAATAAAATTGTTTGCGGCCCTACGCATCGCTCAAAAAACCTAGTGCGTTGCATAGCTTCAATGCACTGCTCATGAACAATTTCACCACAGTGGGGGCCGACCCAATTCGTCGCGCCTGCCCAATGCATCACGACACCCAGCCAATGCGTCGCGCGACTGAACTTGAAAAAATTCCGCCTTCAAACTGCTTCTTTTACTCTGCACGAATTCTCCTTAGCTCACTCTATTCTCTTGGCCTACAAATGAGCTTTGGAAAGATGAAAATGTTTAATATGCCAAGGATTTTAATTCTTGATTTCAAAAAACCCACTTTGCAATGTTTCAAATTTTGACACTTTTTAAAAAACTCTGTTTTGCTTCATTTTGGCTTTTTGACTGAATGATGTGCTTTCTGTTTGTCCTGCAAGGAATGGATGGCTGGAGCTTGAAAAAGGCGACCAGGGTTTCCAGTGAAAGTATTATTACAACTGAGAAAACTTGAAATTACATTTATTTATACATAAACATGAAATACTCTATTTTTCTTCAAAACAGAGTTTTGAAGAAAAATACATAATTAAGCGTATGATGATGAGATTTTTAGCGCTAAAAACTTTATTTCAAACTTCCTCATGTGCCTGCTGACCATTATTGGGCATTCTGAATACCTTATCAATGAAACCCTAGACCTAATGACACTAAAACTCTAAAATGACTTTTTGCAAACTATGAGACCAAAAGTGACTGCAAATGATTTTAATGAACAGAAATAGGCCAGCAGGTAAAGGACATGAGGGACATGAGCAACGAGCCACTACCGTCAGATGATCCATGCTCCTAATGGAATGCAACTGACTGAGTGAGACACCTAATATGCAATGCAACAAGAGAAATTTGATCACTGACGGAGGGATGAAGATACCGACACTAACATTGGCTCCAATGGGGATGGTAGCTCGTTGGATGTGCCAAGAACTATAGATCTCTAGGAAAGTAGGCAGTGCCTTTGTCCATTGGGCTATGGAGTCAATAACTTCGACAAACCAAAACAAGACTCTTGACTCATTGTGAGAACTGAAAACTGACTCAAAACTGACTCAATTTTTGAAACCAAAATGACTGAAAGACCTGACTCAACAAACCAAACCAAAACTGAAATCAAATTTCAGATTTATAGGCTTCACCTTGGGCCCCAAACTGAAATAATGATGACAGCACATGCTTGCAATGAAACTTAAACAAACCAGTATGTACAGTGATATGTATGACAGCAGAAAACATTTCAGAAATAGTACCGTTTGAGGAGCCGACCATTGACCGACCCTCCCGGAAAATCTTCTCCATTCATTTCTTTCAAAAGGAAAGCATTTTGGCCTCGATATGCAGCAATTCTGAAAGGTCCTTTCCAAATATTTTTGAACTTGCCATGCTTACCTTTATCTTCGTTTCTTGCATCCCATTTTAGCACCACTTCTTCTAATTGAAACTTGTCCGCCTTTGCCTTTCGATCATATATCTTCTTGATTCTCTCTTGCAGCTTGAAAGTGTTTTGAAAAACCTTCTCTCTAGTCTGCTGTAAATGGATCATTTGATTTATTCTCCGTTGCATATGATCATCTTCGTTGCCAGCTTCCTGCAGAAGTTTAACCACTGGAACTGCGAGAGAGGATGGGAATACTGTGTCAACACCATACACGAGCTCAAAAGGAGACATGCCTATAGATTTCTTTTGACTCACTCTATCTTCCCAAAGTGCATTAACCAATTTCTTATGCCAACTTTTCTTGTTTATTTCCAGCAGCTTTTTGATAATATTGACCAAGGATTTATTTGAGGATTTGGCCAATTCGTTTCCTTGTGGATGATATGCAGTTGAATTCCCAAAAGTAATTTGATACTTATCACAAAAGTCAATCATTCTTTTAGATTTAAAGGCTGCTGCATTATCAGTGATCAGCTTGTTTGGACAACCAAAACGAGAAAAAATATTGTTTTCAAGAAATGAAATGATTACCAAATCTGTGGCCTGCCTGGTGGGAATCTCCTCAATCCATTTAGTAAAATAGTCCGTCGCTGTAAGGATCCACTTATTCTGCGCTGAAGAAGCAGGATGGATTTCGCCAAAGAAATCCAAACCCCACTGCTGAAAAGGAGCATTTACTTCAATGGGCTTGAGCGGTAAAGGCTGCAATTTTTTCCTCCCTTCAAAAATCTGACATTCATGGCAGCTTTTAATAGTTTTGTACACATCAGTAAAGAGAGTCAGCTAATAATATCCTGCTCTCAAAATTTTGTTGGCCATTTTTTTCTAGAAAAGGTGACCCCCGCAATCTCCTATATGAAAGTCCGCCATAACTTGATTTGCTTCTTCTTCAACCAAGCAATTGAGCAAGACACCACCGGGTTCTTTCCAATAGAGTGCATTATTCATGATACAAAACTTGGCAGCCTTCAATTTCAGCGTCCTACTTTTGTTTTTAGCCATTCCTGGCGGTGGTGACAGATTTTGTAGCACATATATGTTAGGACCTCATAATGTATCATCTTGACTACATATTTTTGCCACCTTTTTAATCTTTCTAGTCCATATCTAAAGTTTACATTATCATTTCCATTCGTTTTTCCCAAAGGTATACAAAGTTCTTCTCTTTACTCTATGTTTAATTTGTTTTGCATATAATTCCACATTATCTTTATATTTAATCATTAATCGAAGAAATACAGTTGCTGAGATATCGCAGATAATCTATGATAAGGAATGTGTTGTTGAAACAGTCCACCCCGTTGCTGAAACAGGCAATTATGTTGCTGAAACAGTCAACGGGCACGCAAATCCTGTTGCTGAAACTGCTCGTAATTTGTGATTTTGAAAGTATATTTCAAGAATGATGGAAACAAGATGAAGACAAGCAAGGAAAGTTGTTACACGAATTGTTTTGAAGCCAATATTTTTGTAACAGCATTTTTCTATGGAAGAATAGAAAGACCCTGTTTTTAAGATAAAAGATCAGATTTGGATAAAAATAGGATTTCTCTGATGTAGCTGTAATAGATGTCTCCTCTTTAAAAAGAGGAGACATCATCATTAAGAGGGAGTTAGAGACTGCGAGAAATACATTTTTCTGAACAGAAAGGAGCAAGGCTCCATTGTAATGTATCATTTTTTTGACAGATGAATAAAGGTTTCTTTTGAGAGCTTCAATTTAACTTCTTTCTCTGGGGAATCTTGTGAGAAGGAAAGGGCCCGCCTTCATCACAATATTCACACAATTATTCCCGTAGCCCGTTAACTCTTTAAATTATTCGCACCTTAATTATATGATGTTTGTTGAAGGTTATTTATGCAGCCCTGTGTTTCTTAATCATACTCTGTTCTCTCTGTTTACTGCATTAGTTCTGTATTGTTTATTCTGAAAAGCTGTGAGTTATTTTATTTCCATTAATTTGTTTGCGGAATGAATGCGTGACAGTTTGGCATCAGGAAACAGGTGCTGAAGATTCCTGTTTGGAGGAATAGGGTCCTGTTCTCTGATGATTGAACTTCTTTTTCTACAGTGTGATTGATAACAGGAAACAGGTGCTGAAGATTCCTGCTTGGAGGAATAGGGTCCTGTTCTTCGTTATGGTTGAGTGATCTTCTTTTTTGCAGGGTAATTTCCTTTCATTATTTTTCCTAGGATTCTTTTAATGAAGGTCTGCAAGAGAGGATAGTTTCTGCTGTAACACAAGTAGGTTTCAGCTTTGTCAGAGTAAGGTGTGAACAGTGTGATTAATATAGTTTTTGTAATTAATACTACAACACTTCTCTGCTTTTGGAATTGAGCATATATAGTGTGTTATTGTCTTTGGAATAAATAGACCTTCCTGGGTTGACAATTTATGTGGCACTTGAATTGTTAAAACAATTAAAGCGACCAACATTTTGGTGCCATTGCCGAGGAAGGAAATTATAGATTTCAAAAGCATTGATGTTTTCTTTCTAGATGTGCAGACTGTATGAGAGGATGCGGAACCCAGAAGAAAACTAACCCTACAGGTGGCAAGGGCAAAGGAAGGGGAGGAAGAAAGACTTTCATTGACGAAATTGTATCAAAGGCTGAATCTTCACATAGATTAAGCTCTCGAAGACCAAAACCTCAATGCTCCCCTCAATCATATTACAAAACAGAAGAAGTTGTGGGCCCTGAAAAAATTGAGGAATCAACAGCAGATATTGAAGAACCAATAGACAGTGCTGAAAAATCAAAAGAAAACACTAAGGAATCAGCAGAAAACGTTGAGGAATCAACAGGAGACATTGGAAAACCAATGGAAAACATTGAAGGGCCAGTAGAAGACTTTGAGGATCGAGCAAGTGCAGTGGGAGATCAAATAAAGGAAGGAAACAATGAAGAATTCTTTGGTGTCGGACGAGTAGATCCCGAAGGAGAAGGAAAAGATGAAAATTCCCTCTCTACCCTAGGATTTCCTATTAGTGATCTTCCTAGGGGTGCAACTCCTATGAAAAATATCCCACTGTCTGCTTTACCAAACTTTCATGGTTTATCCTCTGAAGATACTGACGAATTTCTCTTTGAATTTGATATATTATGCAGAAGTTATGATTATGTTACTAACGCTTAGAAGATGAAACTGTTTCCAGCAACATTAAAAGGAAATGCATTAAGGTGGTTTATGAGCCTCAGAAGCCAGGTAATCACAACATGGGAATAGATGAAGCAGAAATTTCTGCTTAAATATCAAGATTATTGTAGAACAAGAGAAAAGAGGGAAGAATTATTCAAAATGGTACAAAAGGAGGACGAGAATTTGGAAGACTTTGTGGAGAGACTGCAATACAATCTGCAGAGATCTGATCATCCTGGGGTAAGTAAAGATATTCTTAAAACAATACTACTGAAAGGAGTAAGGGATGATTGTTTAGACATGCTAAATATGCTTGGTAAGGGAGATATGTCTAAAGAATCATATGATGAGATTGTTGACCTCTGTAAAAGATGCTCAAGAGGAGCTGCAAGGAACAGATCAAATAATAGAGATTCCACTTATTCAAGAGTTCAGAAATCAGCCAGTGGCGGAGCAACAAGAGCTGAAATAGGTAATTTACTTGAAGAATTTAAAACTGAAATGTTAAGTTCTTTTGGTTCAAAAATTGATACCTTGCAGGTTAAAAAGAAGCAGGCTGAAGCAGAAGCAGCCCTGGCTATCTTCTGCCCAAAATGCAGAGACAAACATCCACTAAGGGAATGCCCATTGGACAAGATACCAATCTGCACCCTTTGTGAGAAAGATCATGAAACACAACAATGTCCTTCTCTACCAAGAATAAAGGTAGCATTGCAACCAACAGAAGAAGAAGCTAAAGCAGTTTACCTACTAACACAAATAAGACAATGGCAACCAAGAGGACAAGGTATGAATTCTAGCATGCCATTTACATATTCTAATCGTTGGAATAATTATCCTTCCTTCAGCCAGAAAAATTACCCTTCCTTTAACCAGATGAAATACCCACCCTTTAATCAAATGAACTACCCACCCATGCAACAAGCAAATCCTACCTTCGTAGATCTTGCAATGTGGACTCCTTGGCCCCCACAACAACCATCTTCTTTTAATCAATGGAATTCAAATTAGAGAGGCCAACAACTCCCGTATCCAAATCAGTTTCCTCAATTTCAACAACCACTTCCTCTACCATCAGGAGCTCCATCAAATAATCAAATGAGACCACAGCTACTCGTACAACCGAACCCTAACCCCAATAATAAAACTGTGCAAGTCATTGATATTCAGAATCAGTCTACATTTTCTAATTTTCGTGTACAATGTAATGATATTCATTTAAGATCTGGGAAAATAGTAGAACCTATCATAGATGATATAAATTCTTCTGATTCTGATAAAGAAGAAACTGAGAAACATAATTCACACAAAGAAGCACAACCACCCTCTAACAGGGGTGCTGAAATAACAGAGCCACCATTCCCCGAGCATTTAATTTTAGCCAAAACGCCTAAAACACTTGCTTTTAATATTTTAGGGGAATTGCAAAATTTGTATGTTAAAATTCCACTTTTACAGACACTAAGAGATGTACCAATTTATGCCAGAACCATGAGAGATATCTGTGTTAAGAAACCAGGTAGGAAAGCTAAGGAACCCCTTACAGTCCATGTTATGGGTGATCTATCCACATTAATGTCCGAGAAAACCCCTCCTGTGAAATATGGTGACCCCGGCCATCCTACTGTGACAGTTCAAATTGGTAAAACTATAATCCTTCAAGTCCTGGTAGATTTAGGTGCTGCAATAAACATCATGGCTCTGGAAAGTTCACAATTGCTACAGCTAAAGAACACAATTAGAGATACACCAACCATCCTAGAGCTAGCTGACCGCTCCACAATTAAACCAGAAGGAGTTGTTGAGGACTTAGTTATCTCGGTTGATTCCTGGAATTACCCAGCTGACTTTGTGGTGTTGCAAACTAAAACAAAGTTGGGGGGACACCATCTAATTCTAGGAAGACGCTGGCTAGCTACAGCCGACACCTTTATCAGCTGTAGATCTGGTTCAATGATAATATCCAATGGATATGAAACTAAACAACTTACTCTTTACCCTCATGCTACACCCATGATTAGCAATGAGAATTCTGTATGGATGGATTATGATGATAATGTTGTGCAGCATAGTTTGACCATCGGACAAGCTTTAAGTTTTAAAGACAGCACAGAGGACGAAGTAATTAATAGTTTTATTTGTGAACCTTCCTCTGTGGTTGCTGAAACTCACAATCAATTGATTACACTCTTTGAAACAGATACCCACAACAAGATTGAATCTGAAGATTTACCGCAAACATCAACCAACATCTCTTCTAAAAGCATAACAATGGAAATCGAACCTAGCAAAAGACTGAACATAAATTATGATCTAACAGTTGCTGAAACACAGCGGTTAATGAAGTTATTACTTGAAAGTAAGGAAGAATTCGCATGGGATTACACGGATATGAAGGGAATATCTCCTGAATTATGTACTTACCGGATTTATATTAAGGAAGGTTGCCGACCAGTCTGTCAACCCCAAAGACGAATGAATCCTAATTTAAGAGAAATTGTGAAAGAAGAACTTTAGAAATTATTGAATGCAGGATTTATATATCCTATATCTGACAGTGAATGGATCTCCCCATTGGTAATAGTCCCTAAGAAAAACGGGAAATGGAGAGTGTGCGTAGATTATAGAGCCTTAAACAAAGCCACTCAAAAGGACCACTTTCCTTTACCATTCATTGATCAGGTGTTGGATAGTTTGTCAGGGAAGAAATTCTTTTCCTTTTTAGATGGATTCAGTGGGTATAACCAAATCAGAATTGCACCCCAAGACCAAGACAAGACCACTTTTACTAGTCCTTGGGGAACTTTTGCCTATAGAGTTCTTCCATTTGGACTATGTAATGCACCAGCAACTTTTCAGAGGGCTGTTATAGGAATTTTTTCTGATATGCTGAATGACTCTATGGAAATATTTATGGATGATTTTACTCCTTATGGTGTGTCTTTCGAAAATGCATTACAGAATCTTGAGAAGGTACTTAAACGTTGTATACAAGCTCACCTCTCCTTAAGTACTGAAAAATGTCATATGATGATGAGTGAAGGAGTAGTGCTTGGACATTTTATCTCATCTCAAGGAATTCAGGTAGACCCATCCAAAATACAGGTCATTCAAAATCTTCCTGTTCCTAAAACACAAACTGATGTAAGAAGTTTTCTTGGACATGCTGGATATTACAGGAGATTCATTAAAGATTTTTCTAAGACAGCTTCTCCATTATTTGTGTTGCTTATGAAAAATGTTGAATTTAAGTGGACTAATCTTTCTCAGGAAGCCATTGTAGCACTCAAGCATCATTTATCCATAGCTCCTATTTTGAGAGGACCTGATTGGGCACTTCCCTTTAATATATCTTCTGATGCTTCAGATACTGCAATTGGAGCTGTCTTGGGACAAGAGGAAAACCATCTTCCTTATGCTATCTATTTTATCAGTAAGAACATGACCCCTGCTGAGCTTAATTATACAGTTACTGAAAAGGAATTCTTAGCAGTAATTTATGCCATTAACAAATTTCGACATTATATTACTGGTTATTCTACTTTTTTCCATACTGATCACTCGGCTATTAAGTATTTAATGAATAAATCTATCACAAATGCTCAAGTTACCAGATGGTTATTGTTACTGCAGGAGTTTGATATTACAATTGTAGATCGACCAGGTAAAGAAAATGTTGTGGTTGATTTCCTTTCACGGTTAAAAACTGATAATAATATTCCAGTAGATGATTCCTTTCCTGATGAGTATCTATTTGCAGTATCTGCTCACTCTCCTTGGTATGCAGATATTGCTAATTATTTGGTTGCAGTAAAATTTCCATCACATATGTCACATAGAGAAAAGAGGAGAATTGTTCAACAAAGTGCCAGGTATAGCTGGATAAGTGGGTGTCTTTTCCACATAGGACTTGATCACGAAATCCGAAGATGCATTAGAGAGGATGAGGTGTATGACATACTAAAATCTTGTCATGATGGCCCTTGCGGAGGGCATTTTGCTGATAAAAGAACAGCTCACAAAATTTTGAGGATGGGATACTATTGGCCTTCATTGTTTAAGGATGGAAAAAAATATGTGCAGGCTTGCGACAGCTGTCAAAGAATGGGTCAACCCAATCATAGAGATCAAATGCCATTAAACCCCCAGGTAGTACTTGAACCATTTGAAAGGTGGGCCTTATATTTCATAGGACCCATTAATCCTCCATCCAATCAAAGAACTTATATATTAGTTTCTACAGACTACACGACTAAATGGGTGGAGGCTAAAGCACTTCTTAGAGCCAATGAAGAAGTTGTCCTAGCTTTCCTATTTGAAGAAATCTTTGTTAGATTCAGAATTCCTAGAGAGCTAGTTACAGATGGAGGACCTCCCTTCAATTCTCATGGATTTAAATCTACCCTTCAGAAATATCAAATTCATCATAGAATGACTATACCATATCATCCCCAAGCCAATGGGCAGGTGGAAAGCACAAATAAAGTAATAGAAGCCATTCTAACTAAAACAGTGAAGGATAACCAGAAGGATTGGTCTCAAAGGCTCCCTGAAGCACTATGGGCTTATAGAACTACTTGGAGAAACACTACCGTATTTTCTCCCTATGACTTGGTTTATGGTAAAGGTGTTGTTTTTCCTGTGGAATTTGAAATTAAAACTTTAAGAACTGCTTTAGCTATTAACCTTGATTTGACTGATGTGCAGACAGCCAGGTTGCAGCAGCTTTTTGAACTGGATGAAAAAATATTAGATGCCATTCAGCAGACAACCATGATTCAACAACAAAGAACAAAGTGGCATGACAAAAACATTAAGCACAAGTAGTTCCAAAAAGGTAATTGGGCTTTATTGTATGACTCTCGATTTGAAAATTTTCAAGGCAAGCTACGTACAAGATGGCTGGGATTTTTCCTAATGGAACAGTAAGACTTTTAACAATAGATGATCCTAAAACACCTCTACTAGTAAATGGTCATAGGCTTCGTTTGTACCAGCACCCTGTTTCTAAAGAAGATTTTAAGGCTTCTTGCATGACTGATACACACTATCTTTTTCTAGGGGAGTCTTCTGCTCCTCACAACATTTAATTATTTTCTGAACTATATTTTTAGTGTTAGATTAGAATTAAAACTAATAATCCCTGTCAAGGGTTGGCATGTTACAATTGTATGTTACAGATCAAGGAAGAACTCACCAAGGAGGACAATGTCATCACAAGAAGATCTAAGCTTCAATCTGAAGAAGCTTTGCTTTCCTCTTTAATTCATTTCCCCATCCCCCAATAACATTTCATCTACTATCCCCTTAGTCTTTCTTTCCCTTTTCATATCATTTTCCCTATTCTACCCACTGTTGAAACACCATTCTTCAGTCAGCATTTTCCCTATTCCTTATTGTTGAAATATCATTCTCCAGCAAGTACTTCCCCAATTTCCCTAGTACTAAATCCCTACTTTTCACCAACATTTTTCCTCATTTTTCTATTGTTGAAACACCACTTTCAGCAGCATTTCATCCATCTTTTCATTGCTCCAACACCATTTTTTTCCTACTACACAAGTTTTCCAGTACCCCATTTTTATTCTTTAGATTCCTTGGGTGAATATTGTCCATAAATTGAGCAGACTCTAATATGCTCTTGTTTTTACATTTTAGAGAAATCTAAAAATTCTTCCATCAGTATTAAGCCACTATGAACAAGCATTTTGTACTTCGAATTATAAAACATAAATAAATATAAGGTACGTGGAATTTTTATATAATACAGTTAAATAATAGTTTAAAGAGAGGATCTTTCTCATTATTATCATAACTCCCGCACATTTAAACATCATTTTATCGCACGT
Source organism: Pinus albicaulis (assembly GCA_034641835.2). Taxonomy (NCBI): domain Eukaryota; kingdom Viridiplantae; phylum Streptophyta; class Pinopsida; order Pinales; family Pinaceae; genus Pinus; species Pinus albicaulis. Next base: position 432,575,562 of record CM076575.1, on the reverse strand, counting down.
AGGGGGGGGGATTTCAAAAATTAAAACCATCATCCCACATCATACAACCCACCGTCATTCTGCATATCCATTATTTCAGCCTTTACTGAAACTCCAGTTCTTAGTCATAACGATTATTTTGATCGAGCCTGTGATACTGCTCTCTGTCTCTGCAATTGACTTAAGTTAACAACTATGGGCGGCCCGGCTATCATGCATGAGCCCGGCTCAACGGCTCTTCTTCAATTATTTCCAGAGGCTTACCAAATCTTCCAGCAGGTAGGATGGGTCATATATTTTGAAATATTGCAAGAATTTGACCCTCAGCAAGTTTTGGAGTTCGCATAGAACCTCCAGCAAGACCATTCCAGAATCCAAGGGGTCAGAATTCCGGTGTCAGAGGATGATATTGCGCAAGTTTTGGGCTTGATAGTCACAGGTACTCGGTGGTTTAGTAGAAAACACATCATCCTAAATTTGTAGCAAGACTTCCTTCTTCCAGAAGAACATGTTGAGATCAAAGGCCGAGGCATAGCATTGCACTCACTACCTCCTCCGTGGGCCAAGGTAGCCGAATTTGTCAAGAATTATTTAACTTGCGAGGGGTGTTATCAGGTATTTTATCAACACGACTTTGTTTTAATGAGCCACTTACGACATGGTAGACTACTAAACATTCCTTATCATCTACTTGGATGTATTAAGAACATGTCATATTACTGTAGACGGGTAAAATTTCCATTACTGTCCCTTACTCATCATCGTCTCTGTCAATTATTAATTCATAGGGGTTTTGCTCAGCAAAACCCCCCTTTAAATAACATACCCCTACTGCTTGACCAACAGCCCGAAATTACCCAAGAAGCCGAAAACCCCCAAGAAATCTCTGAAAGTTATTATGAACAGCAATTGGAGAGTATTCTGGATCCCTTGTCAATCCCATATTCAGAACTAGTTAATTCAGTTGACCTATCTTCAAGTCCCTCTTATTTAGCAGAGTCATCCCAGCCTACCATTCACATCCCTAGTGATGACTCTTAGGCTGAAACACCACCATCTTCCCCTATTCATAAAAGAAAGAGGCAAGTCCCAACCACCTTTGTATCAAAAAGGCAGAAAAGGGCTGCATCCAAAGCAGCCACTTTCTCCAATAGCCCCTCTCCTATGGAAGAATCTTCTCACAAAAAGAAAAAGAAGGTCACTGCTTTTTTTGCTTTCCTACCCAAGAGAAAAATGAAAACACCTAAAGAATCTAAATCTATTTCCACTACTCCTGACCTCGCAGCCATTTTGCTAAGATTCCAGTCATCACAACCCTTCCAAACCCAGGAATCATTACCCGTATCGTCCTGTGGCACTACTCCACAAGAACCAGATGACCAGGGTAATTTGACATTATCTTCTACACAACTAGTAGCTGCTCCACAAGAACCAGCTACTCACGCAACAGCTGAAACACAAGAACCAGCTGCTGACGTGCAAAATCTAAACATCAAACATGATATTTTAAGGAAACCAGCTGTAGCTGAAACACAAGAACCAACTACAGCTGATGAGAAGCAATCAACTTCAGCAGAAGTACATGTTCCAGTCACCATAGCCTCTCTTTTAGAAGAAAATGAATTTTTGAAGTCAGAATTAGAAGCCTGCAAGAAGGAATTGATAATGGCCAGGGAAGCTTTTGATAAAGAATTAAATCTTTATACCTTGGCTCATACAGCATCAATGCAAGAAAAACACTCAGAGAATGATCCTTATAAAGAATACATGTGTTATCAGTGTGGAAACATTTATCAAAATGCAGGATACAAGATAGTTGAAGTACCAATGCCTGGTGCATCCATGTCATCTGCATTGAAGGAAGAAAGCCCTACTTTCACACAAGAACTAGTATGGCCCTCAAAGACTTTGGAAAAGGAAACTCAAGTACAGGTATCTTGCCCGACATTCACTGACTCTGCTACACAAACTCTGCCACAGGCTAATACCTATAATGTCGGAACACAAACTCTGCCACAGGCTATTACTTATAATGCCGGAACACAAACTCTACCATGGAAAGAATTGGAAATAATGAACAGGTGGAAGAAGCAGTATGCTGAGGATCAAGATAAAATCCTACAACAACATAAATTAGCTTGGAAAAATCAAATGTACTCCAATTGGGAAAACTGGGAATAGACACTCCAGCAACTCAAAGATTCTAGGAAAGAGAATACAAAATTAAAAGATAAACTAATCCTGATGTTTCAATTAGTGCAAAAGCTACTGGCCACCAGGAAACCCTCTGTGAACTATTCTCTGTTTCTTTCAGAGCGTCTTGTTTATTTCCAATTGAAAGAAATTAAGGACGGAAGACCTTATGAGCTGTTTACAGCTGAACAATTTGTTAAAACATTTGCTGAGGCTTCCTCAAGTGATCAACGTTTGTTATGCAAACTATATGTTCATAATGAGGCCATGCCTGAGAACAGAGAACTCAATCTTAATCCTATTGTTGGTGATATACAGATTAGGGCGTTTATTTCTTTTCTTGCAAACCAAATCACTTGGAAAACTACCTTTCTTGCAACTAGGCACAATGAGGATAATCGCCTTATTTGGATAAGGCCAGAGCCTCGAAATCCAACCATTTTTGTAGCAGTGTACCATAAGTTTTTGTAGAAGCCAATAATGACTAGATACATACAACAATTGCAAGCCTCTCTACTCCGAGAGTGTCATCAGTTAATCAGGGTCAAAGAGATGGCTGCTCTAAAGGCAAACACCATGTTCTGGCAACAGTCCTCCAAGGAAAGACAAGAGTATCATCCCTTTAGCCCTAGCAACCTTGAAATTGCACTATCCAGAATACCAAACTATATCAGATGTGTGCAACAGTGTGCTAAGAATTGGATAGGCTATCATTTCCACTTCCCCATTTTATGGATGCCTTCAGAACGATATCAGGCTCATTACAGGTTGACTAACAGGGATGAGGCAGAAGCATGGCAGAAACTGCAAAGCAATCAAGGTTTCAAACCTTTGTCAGATACTACCTTCCATAGTTATTGCTTGAGCAACTTGCACTCAAAGAGTCAGTATTCAGACTCCGATTTAGACTAAAAGTTGCCTAAGGACATGCAACCCTTTCAGGTGGGGGGGATGTTAGGACCTCATAATGTATCATTTTGACTATATATTTTTTCCACCTCTTTACTCTTTCTAGTCCATATCTAAAGTTTACATTATCATTTCCATCCATTTTTCCCAAAGGTATACAAATTTCTTCTCTTTACTCTATGTTTAATTTGTTTTGCATATAATTCCACATTATCTTTATATTTAATCATTAATCGAAGAAATACAGTTGCTGAGATATCGCAGAAAATCTATGATAAGGAAAGTGTTGCTGAAATAGTCGACCCCGTTGCTGAAACAGTCGACCCCGTTGCTGAAACAGGCAATTCCGTTGCTGAAACAGTCAATGAGCACGCAAATCCCGTTGCTGAAACTGCTCGTAATCTGCGATTTCGGAAGAATATTTCAGGAATGATGGAAACAAGACAAATACAAGCGAGGAAAGTTGTTACATAAATTGTTTTGAAGCCAGTATTTTTGTAACAGCATTTTGCTATGGAAGAATAGAAAGACCCTATTTTAAAATGAAAGATCAGATTTGGATAAAAATAGGATTTCTCTCATGTAACTGTAATAGATGTCTCCTCTTTAAAATGAGGAGACATCATCATTAGAAGGGGAGTTAGAGACTATGGGAAATACATTTTTCTGAACATAAAGGAGCAAGGCTCCATTGTAATGTATCATTTCTTTGACAGATGAATAAAGGTTTCTTTTGAGCGCTTCAATTTAACTTCTTTCTCTGGGGAATCTTGTGAGAAGGAAAGGGCCCGCCTTCATTACAAGATTCACCCAATTGTTCCTGTAGCCCGTTAACTCTTTTTTACATTATTCACCTTAATCATACTCGCTCTCCGCGTCTACTTGCATTAGTCTCGTATTGTTTCTTTCCGGGTGCCGTGGGAGTTATTTTATTTCCATTATCACATGTGGAATGAATGTACGCATGGGCTAAGGGCATCGAAATAAAAGGAGATTCCGTTTGGAGGAATAGGGTCTGTTCTCCGATGATTGAACTTCTTTTAGTTAATGCATCGAGCAAAGGAAACAAAGTGTGTCTACCCGTCGAGGAATAGGGTCCTGTTCTTCGTTATGGTTGAGTGATCTCCTTTTCTGCAAGGTGATTTCCTTTCATTATCTTTCCTAGGATTATTTTAATGAAGGTCTGTAAGAGAGGATTGTTTCTGTTGTAACACAAGTAGGTTTCAGCTTTGTCAGAGTAAGGTGTGAACAGTGTGACTAATATAGTTTGTGTAATTAATACTACAACACTTCTTTGCTTTTGGAATTGAGCATATATAGTGTGTGATTGTCTTTGGAATAAACAGACCTTCCTGGGTTGACAATTTATGTGGCACTTGAATTGTTAAAACAATTAAAGCGACCGACAATATACAATGTCTGAATACGAAGGAGAAAGAACAAAGATTTCTGATACCTGAATTTGCGAACTTTCTTCATTTTCTTCGGACATAGCAGCAATGAGATTAATGTCCAAGGCATGCAAATTTGACTCAACCATTAAATTTTCTAGCCCCTGTCCTTTGATAAGATTTGTAGGTTTTATCTCCACGTCATATTCCAAAAAAGCTGCTATCCATTCCGCCTCATCTCCCTTCCTTTTCAAGTGTACCAGAAATCTAACAATGTGAGAATGCAGAATATATACTCGAAAGTCTTTCAACACTTTCACTAAGGCAAGAGCTTGCTTTTCAATAATATTATACTTTAAGGCTACATCTCTTATGGTTCGGCTAAAAAAAGCAATTGGTTTTTCATGCTGATCTCTTTTCTGCATCAAGACTGCTGCCATAGTATGATCCGAGGCAAATGAAAACAAAATAAAATCTTGAGTATAGTCTGGGATGATCAAAACCGAAGCTGAAGAAAGAGCCAATTTCACTAAATTGAAATACTTTACTGCTTCTTCAGTCCACTTCACTACACTATCTTTCTTGAGCATGTTTGTGATTTCCCTTAAATGTTCTACAAGATTGGGCACAAAGCGACGTAAGAAATTCATCTAAACATTGAATGACTGGATCTCCTTTTTGTTTCGGGGAAGATAAATTTGCTGAATAGCTTCTACTCGAGCTGGATAAATGTGGATGCCATCCTTTGATATAATATGACCAAGAATCTTTCCCTCATCCATGGCAAACAAACTCTTCTTTGGATTGAGAGAAACACCATGTTTTCTACACCGCTGAAAAACAATCTTCAAATGATAAAGGTGCTCTTCATCTGAATTAGAAAAAATTGTCAAATCATCAAGATACACAACTAGAAAAACATCATTTTCATTTGCAAATGCCATATCCATTGCTCGCTGAAAGGTCGCACCAGCATTCTTCAAACCGAAAGGCATTTTAGCATAATGGAAAGTTCCCCATGGAGTGGTGAACGATGTTTTATCTCTATCATCCTCATGGACCAGAATTTGGTTATAACCAGAGTAACCATCGAGTAGCGACATACGGGATGCTCCAACTACTCACTGAAGTATGTGATCCATCTTGGACAATGGATAGTTATATTTCAAAGATACTTTATTCAGATTCCTAAAATCAATGCATAAGCGAATCTCACCTGTTTTCTTGCGCACAGGCATCAAATTAGAAATCCAATCTGAAAATCTTATGGGGACGATGATACCATCCTTGTACAACCGATTCACTTCCTTCTCTATTGAGGGCAGCAACTTTGGATTTATTCTTCTCATTTTTTTCTGAAAGGGCTTTTGATTTGGCTTGATCGGAATGGTATGCTGAATTATGTTTGTGTCAAATGTCTTCAAATCTGAATAGTCCCAAGCAAATACATTAGCAAAGGAAGATAATAAACTGATATACTTTTCTTTTACCTGTGGGGGCAATGCTTTGGACAATTTTACCATTTTTGGATTTTCTGCTGATCCAATGTTCACATCTTCAACTCCTTTCTCGGTGGGCAGCAAGCTTGGTTTCCGAGCTACATCATCTTGGTCGACAAGCTCCTCTAAAGGTATTAGACCTTTAGGAATGACATTATCCTTCAGCTGCAAAACTTCCATCTGATTGATTTTTACAACAGCCTTGCCATCATCATGCTCCCCATCAATAGAAGTGTCTTTGAATTTACCTTCATTTCGCAAAAAATCATCAATTTATTTTTCATCTTGAAATACTTGCCAATACCTTTGGTTGTCAGGAACAGTCGGACGATGCTTCACATGGATTTCGAATTTGTTGCTTGAATTCATCGAAATTTTCAAATTACTTGCTACTATTGCAAGTGCATTTGCAATACCATTCTAAATACGAGGTACACATGTCAAAGTATAATCTGAAAACAATCTCAAGATATCTAGTACCACATTGCAGTATGCCCGCATTCGAGGATGCTTAGCTTGATATTCACCTTTCACTTGCTTGATAACCAACTTGGAGTCGCCATATACTGCAATTCTCTTGACATTTAACTTTCTAAGAATTTTCAGATCAGCAATTAAAGCTTCGTATTCAGCCTCATTATTTGAACAATCAAAAGCCAATTTATAAGAACAGACCCTTACATTACTTGGCACTTTGTTTGGTGAGGAAAATGGGTTGCGTACCCAAATGCCAATTACAACACCGTCCCTTCCTACCACACCATCAAAATCCATGGTCCACAAACCATCTTCGTCTTCTTCCAAATGCTGAAATTTTGTTTTCTTTTTTGCTTCGGTTTGTTGTCCATCAACATTTTGCTGCTGTCGGGAGGTTGATTTCTCATCAGTATTATCAAGTCTTTGTCTCTCTTTCTTTAAGACCTCTCTGAAATTTTCAGTGATTTTCGGAATGTCTTCTACTTCAACTAATTGACTATTTACATCATTAAAGCTATCTGAGTACAAAACAAATGATTCTAAATCAATATGTACATAATTGATTGGATGATTTACCGGTTTTTCCTTGTTAGTGATCATATACTTCATATTTTGCTCCTGGTATAATTTCCTCATCTGACCAAACACGGGAATAGTAGCATAGGAGAAATCAAGCTGCAATGTCCCTTTAAGTTTCGCTCCCCAAGATCTGGAAAGAAGCATGCCAAATATAGGAGGAATATCCGCCACAACCACATCCATCAGAACATTTTTAGTCTGAATCTGATCCAAACTGACCACCAAATATTTGATAAGCCAAATTCATCTTACTCTACTAGAATCGAAAGAATAAAGGTCATGATACTTTCTAGTGATATCCAATCCCAATTTCTCCATGATTGCCCTAGGCATGAGATTATGAGAGGCTCCGAAATCAAACATAGCATTGTGTAACACATAGTCATGCAATCTAAGGCTGATGTAAAAAGGAGGTACATCACTATCCGGAGACTCACCATCCAATGCTGGACCAAAAATCAACTCAGGTTGATCATCTTCCACGTTTACCATATCAGATAATGGATCTAAATTCAAAATCTTAGACACCTGACCCTTATAGCTGCTATTCTTCATCAATTCAGTCAAAGGAATGGATACTTTTAACTTAGCAATTTCATTTTCTAAGTTAAAAAATGAAGTTTTCTCTACCTCTTTAGCTGGAACATCCTTCTTTTCAGTTTTCTCCCTTGATATATTTGGCTGATTGGATCTTTCATTTGCTGATGGTGATTTGCTAGTAGTGAGATCAGCTGTCTCTTTTCCCTTTTTTTGCACAACAAGTGAATCATTGTTTGGTGTTGTAGCTTCCTTTCTTTTTTGAATTGGATTAATGGGCACATCTCTATTTCTGAGTGAATATTGTCGCTGCTGGGCGGTCAAGGCATTAATGTACCCCCTCTGATATTCATCAAACTCTTCTTCAAGAGCTGTCTCATTTGCCAAGATGAAATTCTCGTCCTTTTGTACAGCTGATTTTTCTTAATACTCCTCATCTTCAGTGATAAAAATTGGCATATCATCAAGTGTAAAGAAATGATTCTCTTCTCCTATTACATTCTCTTCATCATCTGATTCCGGACCATGTAGAAAATTCTGCTGTAAAGGTGTCTTCACCTGCTGTTGCACTGCTTGTTCTTGTACTTGCTGCTCTCTTTGCTTGATTCTATATTGTGGTTGCTGATGGTTACAAAAGTTAGGATTTCTGATCTACGGTTTAGACTCATCAAGTGTTAATCTTTCAAACATCTTTTCGATCTTACGAAGCACTTGATCTGAAGTGGAAACCTCCTCCTTTATTGCTACTTTCTTTTCAGCTTTCGTTCTAGCTCTCCTGGCAAGAAAATTGGCTTCAACGCTGACTGCAATTTTCTGCATATCTTCTAAAGTTCCCGGATCTCTTTCTCTTAATTGATAAGCTATGTTAGGATCGAAGCCATCTGGAAACTTAATCAAAGCCCACCCCCTAGGTGGCTTTATATCAGCAGGAATTGCATTGTAAATAGAATTGAATCTAATACAATAATATTGAACTGACTCACCAACATTCCGCTTGATATTGTCATATTCGGAAAGGATCTGAAGCGGGTATTTCTTCACTTCCCATCGATCAAAGAATTTTCTCTGAAGATTAGGCAATGTAGTAATACTTCTAGCCAGCAAAGCTCTGAACCACTTTCTTACTTCACCTCCAAAGGTTTGTAAAAACAGTCTCATTGTCACATTTTCCACATCAATCTCATGAAGGTCAAAGAACTCTGCCATTATATCCACATGTTGCTGAGCAGAAATACTTTGAGGAGTGCCATCAAACAATGGAATTTTTCTTTGATAATCAGCGGGCATGTCATCCAAGTTTTGAGGCAATGCGAGGGGTGAAAATCGGGCAGCCATTGCTCTGGGTGGATTTACAACCGGGTTTGGGGATATAGGAGGAGTCGGAGCAATTGATGTATGAGGTGTATGTGGTATGGATGGAGGTGATACTACTGCAGATTGTTGATCAGAAATAGAAGGTTGCACGGGAATGGTGGGAATGAAAGAAGGCTCGGTAGGAATTTGTGGACTAGATGTAATTGTGGATGACCCAAGAGTTGTAGATGCAGACTCTATGAATTCGGGAATGTTTGTTGCCACAATGGAATTCTGAATATTCAAAATGTAGTCAATGGATCTATTAGCTTTTTCAATTTCAATATCTTTGACAAACTCTAGATTTAGGATAGTAGAATCAATATCACTTTCAGACTTAGTCTCAAATAACGACAACTCAAATTGTTCGTCAAACTCAAGATCTTCAAGATACTAAAAAACAGTGGGACATGAATTAGATTTGAACACAGGAATCACAGGACTTTCTCGACGAAGGATTCTCGAAATAAGATTTGGATTTTCATACACAGGAGGTGGATCAGGATCCGGATTTTCTCTGGTATGTCGTTTGGAAGCCAGTGTGTTGAATTATTCTCAAAAATAAAATGGAAAAAACCAACTTGTTTAGCTTATCGAATTCTAGACTCATCACCCAAAAGCCCAGAATTATCTGATGTACTGGGGAAATTTACAAGTTAGATGTTACGTTTATAAGACTAGACCAGATATTTATTAAAGCAACATTTATCTACTTTCACTAATGCAAAGCAAGAGTGTTTCGAAGGCTACCTAGCATACCTTCAGGCTCCGTCTGTAGTTTATAAAATGAATAACACTAACAAGAAAACCATTTTGTGTTTCCCTAGTATGGTCGCCATTATGTTATGGCCTAAATCTACCTCAGGCTGAGAAAGGCAGAATCTAGGGTAACATCAAACCACGCTTAACCTGGTAGCTAGCCCTACCAGATCGGGAGAGGGCTCTCTCTTGGTCAATCTCAGCAAAAAATGATCAATGAGGCTTGACATGACTTGAATAAAGGCTGATTTTAGCCTAGGTATATAGGTAAAAGAGTTTAATTTGATTTTGAGGGTGTCTGTTGGATCAAAGGGAAAGGTAGATTTTGGGTTTGGGGAATGAGGCCTAGTTTTTGCAGAGATCTGAATGGGGCAAGGAATGCAATTGTTTTGATGCTTCAATTTGAATGAAATGGATAGCTCAGACCGGTGAGGAGTTGAAGAGGGAAAGAGACTTTTAAGAATCCTCTCCAAACAGTTGAAAACATAGAAAATTAAACAAACCCTAGGTAGAGCACTGCAAATTCTAATGAATTCCACCTTTTATCCTTGTTTGTTTAACTTAAGAAGAAATAAGAGGGAAGATGATACACATAAAGCACCAGTAAACTTACATAAACATAGAGCAACACATCATCAAAACAAAGAGCCACGTGAATCCCAAGGAGCGCTGCAAACCCTAGTCTATTCCTTTGCCAAATTGCAGAGATGAATGTACAATGAAGCTCAAAGCAATCCCAAGTGTCCAACCATGAAAATGACTGAAAAACTACAAGATATAGACAAGAATAACTCATCCCCAGCCTCTAGGGGTCGAGCTCACAAGTTTGGGAGCTGTTTCAACAAGATCTAAACTAAGAACTGGAAAATAGGTAGTGGAACAACTTGCCTCTATAAGATAGGAAACTGATTCATTCAGTTGCAATTCACCTTTTGATGAATGAATCTACTTCCATGAGTAAAAATTTGACAAAATTACATCGAGAGCCATCAAATTAAATCAAATTACATCAATATTTTTACATGTGGAAGTAATAAAGTCAAACTGGCCAAAACCAGTCGAAAAACAGAGTTACTGAGTCAAAACTGAGCAAAAATCCCCAATGCGCCGCGCTTGATTTCTCTATGCATCGCACCAATTTGGAGCTGATCTTGAAGGCCTTCATGTTGTCCAAATTGGCTCCAAGTGGGCTTGTTGGAAAGGTCTACCTGTCTACTTTCCAACACAAGTGGAATTTCTAAATTTGGCTTCCATTTGCCCCTCCAAAAATGAGTTTTCCCAACACTGCTTCCTGTGTGTCCAAAAAGGGGCAGAAAGGGTCATTTTTAGGGTGTTTTTGACCCTTCTAGAAGCTCAAAACCTATCAAAATCTCTTGGCCATGGGTAAGCATGCATAAATTTTCATGAAAAATCCAAAAATACAAATTTTAACTGAAGAGGAGCTCCCAATCATAAGCGCGCGCCAAGTGGCACAACGCGTTGAGCTGAAAAATCTGTGTTTAGGCCAAAAAAATCAAAATTTGCAAAATGTGTCCCAAATTTCTTGAAATTTGGGCTGAGTGTCCTCCATCATGCACTATTCTAGGTCAAGGAAGCCTCGGCCAAAATCTGAAATCTATCTTTCCTTTTTCGACGCTTTAATGCCCTCTTCAACTTAGCCTTCAGGATCTTGATTCGTGCCTTGCAAACACAATTTCTTGCCCAATAATGATTCTTCATGTGCCTCAAAATGTTCTTTTCCTTGTTGGCCTTCTCCAATAGCTTCTCCAAATGAATATTGACCCTTTCAAGCCAAGTTTCATGATCAGCCTCAATCTCTTGCTCAATGGATGTCATCTGGGTTTGGCTTCTTTTGGCAGCTTGCCGATTCTCACGTATATTTTGCAACTCCATGATAGTTTGTTGATCTTCCAACTATTTGTTTTGCTGCTCAAGGTAGTTGATTATCCATTGGGATCTTTTCAACTTGACGGACAAAGTGTCTATTTCCGTCTTCTGCTCCTGAACAATCTCTCTCAACTTTGAGCTTGGTGAGCCCAAATCCTCATCAATGAGTATGAAATCTGTATCCTGGCCTCCTGAAGGCCCCTCATCATGTATGGGCCTCTTACCCTTGTCCTGTACCTGTACCTGTGCTGATGATGAAGGAAGTGAGACCCCTTCCACCCTGGGTGGAGATAATACTCGTCTGGCTGCTGCAAATAACCCTCTAGTGCCTCTCTGATAAGTGAAAAACACCGGCACACTAGTGGTCTGTGTCTCATGACCTTCATGCTGATATGAAGTTTCACCTACCTCATGAAAAACCTCCAAAGGTACCTGAGGAGTTGTTAAGAAATCATTAGAAATGAAATCCTCCCATGAAATACCCTGCAATCCAAGCTAATGCATAACCACAATTTTGATGAGTGCAAAGTGATAGATATTGCTATACTGCTGCTGAGGAGTTTTCCTTTGCACAAGAGTGGTCATCTTCTCAATATTCCGGCACTTGAAATAAGGGAGGTTCATCATCCTCACCCTGGTAAAATGCATCAGCAACCTGATATGATAGGCATAGAGACGTGAAAACCGGCCCTCACAACTGAAATATTTAATAATAAGTTTCATCAGAGGAGCATATGAATCCTTTAGGAACTGGAAGGGAAAAACTCTGCTGAGTTGTCTCACAAAACTAGGCTTGATATATGGCTCATAGTGTACCCTGTCAACCTGTTGCCTTTTGTTCCATTGTTCTCCAACATTTGGAATTCTGGTTGCTTGAGAGATAGTTTCAGGTATTAAAGTGAATTTCACACCGGCAAGGGTGACTTGGCCATCATGTAAATGCAACACAAACAAACAGGACAACTCTTGATGGTGGTCGACCCTATCAACCATTACACAAAATTGATAACAAGACTGCTGCTGAAAACATGCCATGGCAAGAGGACAGGCTTGCAACTTAGCCAATGAATTAGGCTCCTCCCTCACATGTCTTCCACTCTTGTGAGGTCTTCTAGGTGCATGCAATTCAGTTGTGGAGTCACTGTCTTGGTCATAAGAGGTATCTGTCTCCATGATTTCCAAAGTCTATATTGTCTTGGATGAATATGAGGAGTTTGGTATCTTTGATTTTGTTGCCAAATATGTAATAATATGGGAGGGACTATGGAGGGAGAAGGTAGGGGAAATGATGGACTATTGTCAAGTGAATTTTTCCAATTGAAATCTGTGAATTGAAAAGTTTAGGGACAGTCACTAAGTTTTTTGGAATAACATTGGGGTTTGGGAAATTTATAATTGGGATGTGGGATAATGGGAATGGGATAGGAAATGAGTGATTTAGGGATATAAGGGAATAGGGAAATGGGCTGTTGTGACAAGATAGACAGTGAGGAGGGAATAACAAGGTGGGGAAGTGGGAATCATAGACACAAAACCAATTCCTAAACCCTAAGGAAAAAATCCTTTGAACAAGACAATCGGGTTTGATTTTCTTGTATTTAAATCCTTATAAACAACACAAGACCATGTTCATGGGCAATGAAGAGGTTACTTAACTTACTTGAACAAAGAGGGACCGAGCCGATTTGAAATTTTGGGAGGAATGGCAATAAAATTGTTTGCGGCCCTATGCGTCACACAAAAAACCTAGTGCGTCACGTAGCTTCAATGTTCTGCACATGAACAATTTCACCACAGTGGGGCCCGACCCAATGCGTCGCGACACCCAGCCAATGCGTCACGCAACTGAACTTGCAAAAATTCCGCCTTCAAACTACTTCTTTCGCTCTTCATGAATTCTCCTTAGCTCACTCTATTCTCTTGGCATACAAATGAGCTTTGGAAAGATGAAAATGTTTTATATGCCAAGGATTTTAATTCTTGATTTCAAAAAACCCACTTTGCAATGTTTCAAATTTTGACACTTTTTAAAAAACTTTGTTTTGCTTCATTTTGGCTTTTTGACTAAATGATGTGCTTTCTTTTTGTCTTGTAGGGAATGGATGGCTGGAGCTTGACAAAGGCGACCAGGGTTGCCAGTGAAAGTATTATTACAACTAAGAAAACTTGAAATTACATTTATTTATACATAAAGATGAAATACTCTATTTTTCTTCAAAATAGAGTTTTGAAGAAAAATACATATTTAAGCATATGATGATGAGATTTTTAGAACTAAAAAATTTATTTCAAACTTCCTCATGTGCGTGCTGACCATTATTGGGCATTCTGAAGACTTTATTAATGAAACCCTAGACCTAATGACACTAAAACTCTAAAAATGAATTTTTGCAAACTATGAGACCAAAAGTGACTACAAATGATTTTAATGAACAGAAATAGGCCAGCGGGTAAAGGACATGAGGGACATGAGCAATGAGCCACTACCGTCAAATGATCCATGCTCCTAATGGAATGCAACTAATTGAGTGAGACACCTAATATGCAATGCAACAAGAGAAATTTGATCACTGACGGAGAGATGAAAATACCGACACTAACAGGTCCCTTGACTCTAGGTCGCTAAAGGTCTAAAAATCAATGCCTTGTTCTTTCATAAAAAGAAGAGAGAAAGTGAAGGAGTCTCTTTCCAAGGCCTAGAGAACAAAGAGAAAACAAGTAAAAAGGGTTTTAAATCTAAGGGAATATCTTAAAAGCTCAAGAGGATTGTAAACAAAAAGGTTAGCCGGAAAATTGCCAACATAAGCATGGTTGTGTATACTATCACTACCTCTCTCATTCACCCAAGGCATCAGTAAAATGTGAATGCACGTCCTTTAGGAAAATTTTAAAGGAGGAAGATAATTTGGCTAGTTGACATTAATCAATCGATTTTGTGGGCGACTCATCTATCCATAAATGGAAATTATTAAAGATTGTTTCTTTTCTTATTGATTGGAGGAGTGAATGTTTTTTTTTTGTCTTTATTCTATCATGGTTTTAACCCTAACTATTGTGAAAAAAAATAAAAAGAATTTAATTCTTGACATGGTCTATATCACTAAAATGAGATATTAGAAAGAAAAAGAATCATTTTAAACTTTGACCTAAACCAAAAAAAAATTGTTATAATAATGAGATAAACCTAGACATCAAAATTTCAATATAAAAATAATAATAATAACAATCCCTATATAAAACTATTAACATAAAATCAAATATAAATAAATTGCTATATTAGAATTACTTTTAATTATTTTTTATTATAATCAAAATGAAATCTTATACCATCTTATACCAAATAATGTGTTTACATACTAATACAAATATATATATATATATATATATATATATATATATATATATATATATATATATATATATATATATAACATTTAAATTCTTTTAAATGATTCTTTTTTTAATGATACTTATTTAAATATAGAGTATAAAATAATCAAAGTTTATAATTACTCAACTTTTTATACTTAATATATAAAATTTAAACCCCTAATTGGGGTGTGGAGAGGGCACAAATCTTTATACAGAATTATGAGCGAAGTTAATGTAAGGTCTCACGGTAGGAAGGCTAGCCTAGCCAGAATCAAGTGGCATGGTAATGGCGACAAAGGTGGTCGCATGCGGAAAAGCTGGTGCTCCTCTCGAGGGAGGCTCCATGCGATGAACAAGGATAAGTCAAGTGGTTTGAATCATAGGGATCTTATTCTGTCTGTTTTGTTTCTTGCATGCATGGTGAGAAGCATGGTGGAGCCGAGTGAGACATAGGTTGGAAGCGTCAATCTCGACCTCTGCAACCAACGACATCACCTCACGGCACAAGGGTATGTTGAATTTCATAACCCCCCTAACCCACTGTACAAGAATCAAATTAAGTTCTGTGTGTTGAATGTTGTCAATTGGGGGACTGTGATATGGAGCAAAGTTATGATGCATGGTTGGGTGTCTAGGGAAACCACCAGGAGTACTTTGGGTAGGCGCTAGTTAATTTCTATTCTATTTAGGATTATGTTGTGTAATATGGGGGATAGGGACATGGGTAGGCTGCTAGAGAGTCGGGAAGACCATGGAGAGTCCAGTTTGGCCACCCGAAATCTGGGATGGAACTATGGTGATGCAGACAAGCTGCATAATTCTTAGAGTACGTGCAGAACTATATAGTTTATGGGTTCATACGATTCTTTATTTGCAACAGATTTCAAACTTCGAAGTTTTTTAAACATACATATATGCGCGATCAACATTGCTGACTTAAACAGACACACATAAAACTAAAAACAAAGCATATACGCAGATCATCTTACCGGAGTGTCCCACGACACACCTGACCAATCATTGATGATCACACTTCCCAGCACTTAGCAAAATTTGTAGCTTAATGTAGCACTTAAATCTTGTTTCTTGCGAACTCCGATGTTGCGCTGAGCCAACACGTGTCCTCCCCACTTCGCATTGCAAACAATTTAGTTTATCTTGCGTTGCCTTAAATTTTAACTTCTAAATATTGTGATTTTAAAACTCACTTTCTAGGTGCTACAATATTCGTCATTGGTTTGTTTCTCGATCTGAAGATCCACTTTATATCTCCACCTTCTCACTTCGCGTCGCAGGTTAAACAATTTAACTTGCGAAACTCTTAACTGTAAACACTATTCAGTGCGATGTGTGTTATCCTCCAACTGTGATGAGATCTCTCCCGTTAATTGGTGTCATATATGTTGGGGTTCCTATGTTTTGACCAGATTGGCAAGACCAAACGATAAGACAACATCAAACCGCTTTGGGATTCAAGGATCTAGCCCTCTTGAATCCAGAGAGGGATCTCTCTATGAATGAGTTTAAAGATGTGATCTTTAAAGCCTGAAATGTGATATTAGGCTAGTTATGAAGAGCATGGTTTTTGTTCGTTTGTTCTTTGGTTGGGCAAAGACATGATGAAGGTGAAGGCAGTTCAAAATAAAGGGTGAAGATGTATGCAAATGAAGGAATGATCCGGCTGACAGAAAAGGCAAAAACAGTTTTAACCCATTGGGCTATGGAGTCGTAGGAGGATTTTAATTGGACAGCAAGGTTCAAGAAGGATCCATGGGGCAAGTCACTTATGTCAATGGATATCATAAGTTGATTTTATGGAATGAAACAGAGAGGAAATAGAGAATAAAACAAATGAAGAACAGTGAAGAACCTAAGATCAAGTAAGTGCTTTCAAATTATCTTACTTCGGCATGTACTTAGAGAAAAACATAAAATTATTCTGAGATCAGGTAAATGCTTTTAAACTAGCCTGCATTGAAGTACTTTCATTTAGAAAACATTTAAAAATAGTTATAACAGCTTAAGACCAGGTGAGTGCTTCGAAACTACCCTGCTTTCAGCATATTGTAAAGGAAAACACAGATACTAATCATAAAGAGAAATCTAGATCAGGCAGGTGCTTTTAAACCAACCTGCTTTAATATACTCTAAAGGAAAACATAGAAAATACTCGTCATAAAGAGTAATCTAGATCAGACAAGTGATTTTAAACCAACCTGCTTTAATATACTCTTCAAAGAGAACTTTCAAATGAAGAAAACATGGAAATAAAGCTTTCAGTAAGAGTAGGGTACTATTGAGAGTAAATCCTAGCTCTATGTTTGCTGATTTTTATCAGAGAAAGTGGACAGAGTGAAAACATTAAAGAAAATAACAATTGACAGTGAGGAAAACATCACCATTGACATAAATCAGGATCCCATAAATCAGCAGCTTGTATTTGATGTTCAAACCAGTTACAATCAGCAAGCCCGATGGGTCTCTACAACTTCAAACTTCTCATATCAGCTTATGTATCTTCAAGTTGCACACAGGGCATCAGTAGCTTTTGAAAACTATTACATGCAATCAGATGTCCAGAGACCAACATTTTCTCATCTTCTATAGAAGTATTTATAGAAGAATGAGGAGGTGGGATCTGATAAAAGATCTCCTGGTTCAATTAATACAGACTAATGACTCCTCGGCCTTTGAGGGGCTCGATGAAGAAATTTACAGATGTTTATCTGCATTAATTGATTTACATTTATGATTAAGCTCGGTGGGAGCCTTTTTTTACTTCTGAGGCTCTGTGTCACGTTGAAGTAACTCTGTTGCTGCTCCCTGAGGTCTAATGATCGAAAATATTTGCTTCTGGGCCGTTCTTAATCTTTAAAATAGTTTTGCCAACAATTAGAGATAAGATATTTGATTTGTATTAATTGTTCGACTGTCTTTAGGTGAACACCTCTTGTTCAGGTGATGACTATGCCTTCTATTATTTCTGTGAGGCTGCATGTGTCTTTAGGAGCTAGAGAGGGTTCAATTGGCCTCTGCTTCAGGCGGTGGAGGCTTTCTCGGATCGACAGATGTCTTCGTCTCTTCCTAAAACACCTTTAATTTACTTGAGAACTGTGTTTTAGGTCTGATCAGGCTTATCCTGTGTCTTCCGGTCTTCATGATGTCTTTATCCATGGATTTAGGCTTTTAATTTGCTGAATGTGTGCCTTAATCCTTCAAATTGTGCTAGGAAATCTTCAAACACTAATACTCTTTGTTTCTTTTATGCATTGCTGTGTCTTGTCGATGTGCAGGCCGCGCAGGGCTCATATGGCATCAATGCCTCCTGAAACATTAATGATACATGGAGTTTGAGCCCAACAAATGGTTCCCTTTGATGAATCAAAGGCACGGGAATCGTCATTCCTGGCCTTCAGCCTTTCTTCATTATAATGGACAAACCATTCAAACCTGCAAAATACAAAACTATATTATAAAATCCTGCGTTTTTGGGTTAAACTGCTTCATAGGTTGTGGGGAGGAGCGTGGCCATTGGATGGCATCATCCAACAGTTTGGATTCATTAGAGGCAGTCCAAAAAGAAGAACAGAGTGAGAAAATATGTCAGATCCGTCGATTGTGCAGAGATCAATGGTTGGGATTATGCATTAAAATCCTCGTGGTGGAAGGCGGAGGGTGATGAAACCATGAGGAAATATCTGGGTCGTCTGATCTGGACACGTCGACGGTCTAGATCCAATCGGAGGAGTGCAATCAGAGGCGGAAAGAGGGAGGGTGTAACGAAAATTGTCGATGCGATTGCGCGATCGGGAGGGCCGATGAAATTAAGCGCTGACCGTCGATCTGCAGATCAAATCGACAGTGGAGAGTGAATCGGTGGGGTTTAAAGGTGGGAGAACGGTTCACGATCAGAGCAAATGAGGGCCATCGGATCTGAGGAAGGAGGGGAGGAGATCAACGACTGAGGATCTGTCGGGGGTAGTTAATCGGAAGGGGGAACAAATGCACCTGGTGAAAATTTGCGATGCGATAGAGCGAGGGTCATCAATCCATAGATCAGATCGATGACGGAGATTCTTTCATGATTGCGTCGTACCTTCGCTTATCGCATGGGCTTCTTCAGAGTGAGATCACCATCTGATGAGTGGCCTCAGATTGGACAGCTCACATCGATATCGCGCTCATTCCACATCCGACCTTTAACGTCCGTGGAAAATGGTATCGTCATACCGCCCAAGCCACGTGTCGGTCGGCGGCATTGTTCGCTGTCGATCGGGGAAAACCGCCTCCCTCTCAAAAGCGGTGCGATGAATCCCGCCCGGCTTTCTTTTAATATAATGACGATAAAACATTAAAAAACCCAAAAATTAAATATACACAAAGGTTTGTGTCGGAAGGGTTTAATAATCATGATTTGTCTTGGCGCCCGCCTGCGGGGCCACGGATGTATGGAAGATAATATGACCGGGGGTTTTAATGTGCAGGGCTTAATCACATCAGAGTTTTTGTAATGGCAAAAATACTTGCGCACTTGGATTTTTGCGATGTGATAAGCGCTTTTGAAGGCTTAGCGCCTGGTTCCAGCAGCAGGGCATATAATAGGGAAGTGGTTTAGGACTTAGCCCAAGGGGGCTTAAGTCTGTAATACAAAAAGGCATTTTTTATGGATTTTCAATGGTTTTCAAACGATTTGAGGTTTCGATTAAGGCAAAGAATGAGTCTTAAACCTTAACAAAGGAGTTTTGATGGAGGGGAAGGAGAAAAATATGAAGATGAAGGATTTTGATGAGAATCAAAGGGGTAGAAAATGAAGTTAGTTGTTTAATGGAGGAAGGGGAAAAAGGGATTTTGCAGCAGTATTTTGTCTTGGAAATAAGTAGGTTTTCTGAGTGTAAAACGAGCACAGCAGTGAAGATTTTGGACAGAGGCATGAGGCCTGCAAGAGTCTTCAAGAGACAACACTTTTTAGCAGTAAAATTTGTTTCTTGAAGGCTCCAAAATTATTTAGCCACCTTTTGGTATAACAAATTTTATAGGTGGCTAGCAGTGGCTCCACTTGGGGATGGTGCCTTCTTGAAGGCATCAAGAACTTCAGACTTGCATTCTTTGGGAGGCTAATCAGTGCCTCATCCATTGGGCTACCTTATTTGCTTGGATGATCTTCTTTTTTCTGAAAACATATTAGCAGCCATGAAAAAGAATGGATCTTCATCAACAAAATATTTCTACCTACCCAATCCTACTGATCTAACTTTTTTTCTTCATGTAGAGTGCACTTGGATTGGCAAACTCTTTTACACCATTTTATTCTTTTGAAAACAGGAAATATAATCTATTTCTACTCCTTATTTCTCCATGGACTCAGATTAAATACTTGAGTCCATATAATTCTCTACCTAATCTACCATATGTTGGGATTAAACTGTCCAACAGATTTTATTCTCTAAATTCTACAACAGAAATTTAAAAACAGTCAAGTCAAGATTAAGCTGTTTGACTTGCTGTAATCTATGGCATAAAAAACAAGCTGCACATAGATATTTATTTTGCAGAAAATTTAAATCAAAATGGAAGGCTTAAGATCTGAGAGTTCAAGCACTTCCTTCACCTTTTACAGCTCTGTTTTTACTCTTGTTTGAACTGTTCTTTCTTTGTTGATTGGTTCAGATTTTGAGCTAATTAGAACCAGTTCTCCATCTTTTTTGACTCAGACTTTGAAATAGATTGGAGTCATTCTCTTTGGAAACTTAGGTTCAAATTTTGAGCATGTTTGAACCTTTAATTTCTATCCTAATCTATCTACTGATAAGCCAAGATTAAGCAGTTTGGCAAATCGAATTCACTATCCTATCAGCAGTAAATTTAAAACCAATTAGTCAAGATTGGGCTGTTTGACTAACTAGAAATGTGTTTTTCAGGAGTGGCATTTAGGCTTGCACACTTTCAGATTTTATTTCTCTTTTTTGGTATGGGGCTATACCTTTCTTATTTTCACAATCTGCCCTCTTTTCTTTCTTTCATTGTTTTTGTATATATATATATGGAACTGAACAAAGCAATGGTATTTATAATGGAAATGAAAGCTTTTAAATTGAACTCAACAGTAGTAATGCATGAGCACCCTGCCATTGACAGGACCCCCAAACATATCTGTGCCATCTAACTCTTGCAGAAAAAAGGCATTTGGACCAATGGTGGACTGAATAATGTAAGGACCTTGCCACAAATTGTCAAATTTTCCATGTTTACCCCTATCTTCTCTTCTGGAGTCCCACTTGAGTACCTTGTCTCCAATGTTGAAATCACAAGCCTTTGTTCTCTTGTCAAACAACTTCTTTATGTTCTCTTGCACCTTTTGAGCTCTGTTGTAGACCTCTTCCCTTGTCTGCTGGAGATGTATTGTCTGATTGATCCTCCTTACCATGTTATCCTCTTCTGATTGTATTTCTTCGACTAATTTTATCACTGGTACACCTAGGCTGGTAGGAAACACTGCATCTGCTCCATAAACAAGCTGGTAAGGGGACATTCCAATGGACTTCTTTGTGTTCAATTTGTCTGCCCACAGAGCATGCACCAATTTGTTATGCCATGATTTTTTATTCTCTTCAAGCAGCTTCTTGATGATGGTCACCAAACTTTTATTTGATGATTTTGCTAGCCCATTTCCTTGGGGGTAATAAGCAGTAGAATGACCAAGTGTAATCTGATACCTGTGAAAAAAATAAATCATCTTTTTGGAACCAAAAGCAACAGCATTATCAATAATAATCTTCCTAGGGCAGCCGAATCTAGACAGGGTATGGTCTTCAAGAAATTTTATAATAACAGAATCTGTGGCATTCCTAGAAGGGATGGCCTCTATCCACTTTATGAATTAGTCAGTGGCTGTGAGAATCCATTTGTGTTGGGCAGATGAAGTAGGATGGATTTCTCCTATGAAATCTAGGCCCCACTGTTGAAAAGGAGCTTCAACAGTGATAGGCTGTAATGGTAAAGGAAGGAGTTTTCTTTTTCCCTAAAAAGTTTGGCATTTGTGACAGGCAACTATAATTTTATGGACATCTTGGAAGAGGGTGGGCTAGTAATAGCTAGCTCTAAGGATTTTATTGGCTGTGGTTTTCTAGTAGAGATGACCTCCACACTCTCCTTCATGGAATTCATGCTTGATCCTCTCTGCATCAACTTCAGCAAACATTTAAGCAATAAACTATTAGCATTTTTCCAATATAAACATTCATTTAAAATGCAATAGTTCCTAGCTTTCAACTTTAAAAACCTTGCCTTTGTTTTTAATAAATCAGGAGGAGCATTATATTTGTAAGCACATACAAGATGTCAGCGTACCAAGGTGATTTTTGGATCTGCTTTTCCACAGTGGGAGCAGGTAATTATTCCTGTTCATCCAAGGCATCTACCATGTTAATGTCAAGGGCTTGTAGATTAGATTCGACCATTAATTGAGCTAAGCCCTGAGCTTTAATGAGCTTTGTGGGTTTGATTTCGAAATCATACTCTAATATTACAGCAATCCATTTTCCCCTCTTTCCATCTAGGTCTTGTGACAAGATGTCTTTTACCAATATGTTAGGCACATAAGCAACGATGTGAGAATGCAGACTATACACCCTGAAGTCTTTTAAGGCCTTTACCAAAGCATAGGCCTGTTTTTCCATTATGTTATATTTCAAGGGTGCATCCCTTAAAGCCTTACTGAAAAAAGCAATAGGTTGTTCCTATCCCTCTGGGATTTTCTGCAACAGGACTGCAGCCATATTATGTTCTGAGGCAAAGGAAAAAATAAGGAAATCTTTCAAAAAGTCGGGGCTGATTAGGACTGGTGCCCGGGTGAGTGCATGTTTTACCAATTCAAAGGATCTTTTGGCTTCTACAGTCCACTTCACTCCCACTTCTTTGTTGAGCATATTAGTCATGTTCCTAAGGAGCTCTGCTAAGTTGGGAATAAATCTCCTTAAGAAGTTAATCTTTCCAATAAAGGACTGCAATTCTTTTATGTTCCTTGGTTGGCTAATCTGTAGTATTCCCTCAACTCTTTTTGGATCTATTTTAATCCCCTTTTTTGATATAATATGGCCAAGGAGTTTACCCTCTTGTAGGCCAAACACTATCTTTTTGGGATTTAAAGATAGTCCAAACCTTCTACACTTTTCAAGTACCTTTCCTAGATGTTTAAGGTGCTCTTCATCCGTTTTGGAATAAGTTGTTATGTCATCAGGGTAAATTACAATGAAGTGCCCTATCTCCTCTGAAAATGAAATGTCCATGGCCCTTTGAAAAGTGGCCCCAACATTCATTAATCCAAAAGGCATTTTCACATACATGAAAGTGCCCCAAGGAGTGGTGAAAGCTGTCTTGAGTTGGTCTTCTGGGAGTACTAAAACTTGGTTATACCCTGAAAAACCATCTAACAAAGAAATCCTCTTTGAACCAACTACCCTTTGTAATATGTGTTCCATTTTGGGTAAAGGGTAATTGTCCTTTAGGGAGGCTCTGTTAAGGTTTCTAAAATCAATGCATAGTCTGATTTCTCCTGTCTTTTTCCTCACGGCTACAAGGTTAGAAACCCAATCTGAAAACCTCACAGGCACTATGATTCCTGCCTCATACATTTCTTGATTTCCTTTTCTACTAGAGGCAGTTGTATTGGATTAATTCGACGCAGTTTTTGCCTAAAGGGTTTTTCGTTTTCTTTCAACGGGATCTTGTGCTGGATGATTTCTGTATCGTAGGATTTTAAGTCTTCATAGCTCCAGGAAAGCACATCAACAAACTCTTTAAATAAGTCAATGTATTTCTTTTTCATGTCTTCTGGCAAGGACCTAGCTAACTTAATCATTTTAGGCTTATCCTCGGTGCCTACATTGCATCCCTTGACATCAGACTCTGTGTATTCTACAGTGGGCTTCTTTGCTATGTTGTTAAAATCAAACAGGTCTTCCAATGGTGCTAGCCCCCTAGGTATGTTCTTGTCTTTTGACGGAAGTACCTCAATATCTTCGTTTTCTGCATCCTCGTACTCTTCAGTATGAGTTCCAAGTTTTTTAGTTTGCATGTTGATTTTTACGGAACTGGGTGGTTCCTCTTCCTCAGGGGACTCTTCATTCAGGCAATTCTCATCGGATTTAGAATCTGAATCAGATAATTCAAACTTGTTCCTGCCAACCAGGAAATCCTCTATCTGCTTGTCGCCCTCAAAGACCTGCCAATATTTCTCATTATCTGGAACTGCAGGTCTATATTTTGTTCGAATGATGATCTGTTTGTCACTAGGTGATTCCTAACATGAACTAGCAGCACAGACCAACCCGTTTGCAATTATGTTTTGACTTCTTGGGACAAACATGAGCTCATATTTTTTGAACGTGTTCAGGAAATATATGGCATTATTTCGATATACCCTTAGTCTAGGATGCTTAACAACATACTCTCCATTTAGCTGTTTGATGACTAATTCTGAATCTCCCTGAACAATTATCTTCTTGGATCCTAGTTCTTTCAATAGACGCAATCCTAGAATGAGAGCCTCATATTCAGCAATGTTGTTAGTGCATTTGAAATCTAGCCTGAAAGCATGGCTCTCGGAGTAATTGTTTTAAGTGTCGACCAACCATACTCCAGGTCCTGCACTCTTTTTAGTGCAAGACCCATCAAAGTTCATGCACCATAAGGCATTGTTTGTAGGGTTAACATCGTTTTCATCCCTATTGCCTTGTTCATCATTATGTTATGTTCTGAGATCCGCAACACATCGTGATGGGTCTCGTTGCTCCAGATTTTCATGGAGTTCAGTGTGACGGGTAGTCTGTTGTTGGCCATCTTGACTTTTTTCACTCTGGTTTGTTGTTTCAATGCACTGTTCAAAATTTTCTCTCATGTTTTCTTCCATATCTAGAACTACCATTATTTCTAGATTTGGGGCCTCTAACTGGTTATCTGAGTCGTTTTCTTCTAGCTCTAGCTTATTTGTGGATTCATTATTGTAAAGGATAAATGAATCCAGGTCTGTATGGACCGCGTAAATGGGGGAATTTTTAGGCTTTTCTGGGCTACTGACCATGAATTTCATGTGCGCCTCTCTATATAGTCTTCTAAGCTGGCTAAAGACAGGGATAGTGGCATATGTCCCATCCATCTACATTGTACCTTGCAGCTTGGCACCCCATGATCTTGACAACAACATGCCATACTTAGGAGGCACATCGGCCACCACAACATCCATAACCATGCATTTGGCTAGGATTTGAGTCAAAATCACACAAAGGTCTATGATTAGGCCAAGGCACTTCACTCTGCTAGAGTCAAAAGAATATAAATCCTTGTAAGGTCTGGTTATTTCTTCGCCTAGCCTTTCCATTATCACTTTTGGCATAAGGTTGTGCGAGGCTCCAGAGTCATGCATAGTATTATGCAAGATTTTTTCATGGATATTGAAGCTGACATAAAAAGGAGGTACTACCCCTTCTTGAAATTTCCCTTCAATTTTTTGGCCGAACAAGAGAGCTAGTTGCTCATCATTCAAATTGACAATGTCACTGTTTTCTCCTAAGTTTAAAGCTTTCAAAATTTGACTCTTATATACATCCTGGGTGGCCAACTCAATGAGAGGGATAGAAATTTTAATTTTGGCAATCTCACTTTCCAAATTAAAAGCATACTGACTCTTTGAAAAATTCAATTCTGTCTTGTTGGGCACCGTTTTACTAGCAATATCAGGTTGTTGATTTTCAGTATGTACAATGTTTGAAGTTGTTTTATCAGGAGCATTAGTTGTAATGCTAGTGCTACTAGGTTCTTGACTTGATTTGTCACTGGTTAGGATGTCCTTATCTTTTTTTTTACCAAAATTCTCAGCTGCCTATTTACTGCTTTCAGCAGTCACTTTAGGAGTCTTTCCAGGCCTTTTCTTAATAGTGATTTCAGAAGCCTTTGGTTTGGGATCATCTATGTTCTTTTTGCTCCTGAGGTCATATTGTTCTCGGACCTGCATGATGGCACTTTTGAATCCTAAACTATAGTCCTCAGTTTCCAACCCTTCCTCGTTCCAATGTGAGTATGAGGTCTGGTTTTCTTCTGTGGGAAAGGTGTGGTCCAGTTCATCCACATCCATCATATTCATGTCCATTTCCTCTGACTCTTCTATTATTCCTTCATCCTCATCAAGGAAGTTCTCTTGAAATGGAGGGATGACCTTTTGATCAAAGTCTCTTTTTCTATTTGGGGGGTTATTTCTCCTAATGTTTTGGTTTTGATTTTGGTTCCTGTTTTAATTGCTGACTTGGATAGTCAAGTTTTCTACCATTTTTCCTAGTCTCTCCATGGTTTTGGCTAGACTATCATATTTGGGATCAGATGCAGACGCTGTGCTATCATCCCTATAGGTTACCTTTTTCTCAGCCCTGATCCTGGCTTTTTTCTCAATCAGGTTTGCCTCAACACTCACTGCTCCTTTCTGTATGTCTTCCAATGTATTATAATCTCTCTCCCTTAGCTAGTAGGCCATATCAGCATCAAAGCCTTCAGGATATTTTACTAGGGCCATTCCTTGGGGAGGTTTCATGTGTGGTGGAAGAGCATTGTAGATACTGTTAAATCTTGTAGAATAGTCCTGGACACTCTCTCCTGGATTTCTTTTAAGATTCTTATATTCGGCTAGGATTTGGAGAGGGTTTATTCTAACTTCCCATTTGTTTATGAAATTTTGATGTAAAGCTGGAAGATCATTAGAACTATTAGGAGGCAAAGCTTTAAACCACTTCTTCACTTCTCCTCCTAAACTCTAAGCGAAGATCCTCATCTTAATTGTTTCATCCTCTATTTCCATGTAGTCAAAGGCATCTCCCATCCTATCTACATGGTTTTGAGCAGTGGTGGAATCTTTACCAGTGAAATGAGGAATCTTAGACTGATATTCATTGGGTAAAGGAGCTAAAGGCTGGGGCAGCACCAAGGGAGCATACCATGCTACCATGATTGGAGGTGGAGGTGGATTCACAAGAGATGGATTAACAAAAGGGACAGTGGGGTGGAGTGGAGTGTTCTGGACAGTGGATGTTGGGTGAACAGATGTGGATGAACTAGGGATAGATTGCTGAGCTGATCTTGGATGAGAGACACCTAAATTGAGAACGAAATGCAAATCAGGTGGTGTGGTTTCTCTACTACCAAGATGTTCACTTTGTTCCGAGGACGAAAGTGAAGACTATGAACCTAGCTGATCTAAATCATCGAGTGACCGTGTTCTAAATGTATTTCTTAGATCTACTTGTGATTGTTGTAGATCTGCAAGATTTTCAGGAACTGAATTAGCTCTCCAGGGTGATTTGAAAGCAGTTGAAAATTTTATCTTAGGAGACTTCCTAAGTAAAATTTCAGGGTTAGCAACTATCTCAGGTGGGTTTGGGTCAGGGTAAGCTCTAGTATGAATCTTTCTAGGAGCCACTATGCTGTGTTTTTCAAACCCAACTAAACAAGAAAGATGTTAACCAGATATGACAATCTTTGAGAGGATTAAAGATCTTTTACTAAGAAAAATTTAATCCAAAGCCCTCTTATTGAGTTTGAATGATTTTATAATTATTACAGGTCCTCCTAGTGGAGTCTTAAGGTCTGTAGGATTGTGGAGTCAACAAGTGGAAGTTTTTAGCTCTTTTGAAGGTAAAAGGTTTTATGGTCCACTACCATGTTTATTGTATATCAATCTGAAATATATTTAAGTTTTTTTTATTTTATTTTCAGTGGTTGTATGGGAAACTAGAGAGTCTATAAAAGTTGGCCAAGCAACTATGAACTCAAAAATTCCCCAGTGGAGTCGCCATTATGTTGGGGTTCTTATGTTTTGGCCAGATTGGCAAGACCAAAAGATAAGACAACATCAAACCGCTTTGGGATTCAAGGATCTAGCCCTCTTGAATCCAGAGAGGAATCTCTCTATGAATGAGTTTAAAGATGTGATCTTTAAAGCCTGAAATGTGATATTAGGCTAGTTATGAAGAGCATGGTTTTCGTTGGTTTGTTTTTTGGTTGGGCAAAGACATGATGAAGGTGAAGGCAGTTCAAAATAAAGGGTGAAGATGTATGCAAGTGAAGGAATGATTTGGCTGATAGAAAAGGCAAAAACAGTTTTAACCCATTGGGCTATGAAGTCGTAGGAGGATTTTAATTGGACAGCAAGGTTCAAGAAGGATCCATGGGGCAAGTCACTTATGTCAACGGATCTCATAAGTTGATTTTATGAAATGAAATAGAGAGGAAATGGAGAATAAAACAAATGAAGAACAATGAACAGCCCAAGATCAAGTAAGTTCTTTCAAACTATCTTGCTTCGGCATGTACTTAGAGAAAAACATAAAAGTATTCTGAGATCAGGTAAGTGCTTTTAAACTAGCCTGCATTGAAGTAATTTCAGTTAGAAAACATTTAAAAATAGTTAGAACAACTTAAGATCAAGTGAGTGCTTCGAAACTACCCTTATTTTAGCATATTCTAAAGGAAAACATAGATACTAATCATAAAGAGAAATCTAGATCAGGCAGGTGCTTTTAAACCAACCTGCTTTAATATACTCTAAAGGAAAACACAGAAAATACTCGTTATAAAGAGTAATCTAGATCAGGCAAGTGCTTTTAAACCAACCTGCTTTAATATACTCTTCAAAGAGAACTTTCAAATGAAGAAAACATGGAAATAAATCTTTCGGTAAGAGTAGGGTACTGTTGAGAGTAAATCCTAGCTCTATGTTTGCTGCTCTTTATCAGAGAAAGTGGACAGAGTGAAAACATTAAAGAAAATAACAATTGACAGTGAGGAACACATCACCATTGACATAAATCAGGATCCCTAAATGTTGTGACTTGTATTTGATGTTCTCAAACCGGTTACAATCGGCAAGCCCGGTGGGTCTCTCTGACCAAGCTTCTCATATCGGCTTATGTATCTTCAGAAGTTGCACACAAGGCATCGGTAACCCAAAACTATTGCCTAGGATCGAGATGTCGAGAGACCACAGAGACCAACATTTTCTCATCTTCTATAGAAGTATTTATAGAATAATGAGGAGGTGGGATCTGATAAAAGATCTCCTCGGTCAATTAATACAGACTAATGACTCCTTGGCCTTTGAGGGGCTCGATGAAGAAATTTACAGATGTTTATCTGCATTAATTGATTTACATTTATGATTAAGCTCGGTGGGAGCCTTTTTTGACTTTTGAGGCTCTGTGTCATGTTGAAGTAACTCTGTTGCTGCTCCCCAAGGTCTAATGATCAAAAAGATTTGCTTCT
Source organism: Pinus albicaulis (assembly GCA_034641835.2). Lineage (NCBI taxonomy): Eukaryota > Viridiplantae > Streptophyta > Pinopsida > Pinales > Pinaceae > Pinus > Pinus albicaulis. Next base: position 432,546,326 of record CM076575.1, on the reverse strand, counting down.
GGGCTGTTCTTAATCTTTAAAATAGTTTTGCCGACAATTAGAGATAAGATATTTGATTTGTATTAATTGTTTGGTTGTCTTTAGGTGAACACATATTGTTCAGGTGATGACTAAGCCTTCTTTAATTTTTGTGAGGCTACAGGTGCCTTTAGGAGCTGGAGAGGGTTCGATTGGCCTCTGCTTTAGGCGGTGGAGGCTTTCTCGGATCGACAGATGTCTTCGTCTCTTCCTAAAACACCTTTAATTTACTTGAGAACTGTGTTTTAGGTCTGATCAGGTTTATCCTATGTCTTCTGGTCTTCATGATGTCTTTATCCGTGGATTTAGGCTTTTGATTTGCTGAATGTGTGCCTTAATCCTTCAAATTGTGCTAGGAAATCTTCAAACACTGATACTCTTTGTTTATTTTATGCATTGTTGTGTCTTGTTGATGTGCAGGCCGCGCAGGGCTCATATGGCATCAATGCCTCATGAAACATTGACGAGACGTGGAGTTTGAGCCTAGCGAATGGTTCCCTTTGATGAATCAAAGGCATGAGAATCGTCATTCCCGGCCTTCAGCCTTTCTTCATTATAATGGACAAACCATTTAAACCTGCAAAATACAAAACTATATTATAAAATCCTACGTTTTTGGGTTAAACTGATTCATAGGTTGTGGGGAGGAGCGTGGCCATTGGATGGCATCATCCAACAGTTGGGATTCATTAGAGGCGGTCCAAAATGAAGAACAGAGGAAGAAAATATGTCAGATCCGTCGATCACGTAGAGATCGACAGTTGGGATTATGCATTAAAATCCTTGTGGTGGAAGGCAAAGGGTGATGAAACCATGAGGAAAGATCTGGGTCGTCCGATCTGGACACGTGGACGGTCCAAATCCAATCAAAGGAGTGCAATCAGAGGGGGAAAGAGGGAGGGTGTAACGAAAATCACCGATGCGATTGCACGATCGGGAGGGCCGATTCGATTAAGCGCTGATCGTCGATCTGCAGATCAGATCGAAAGTGGAGAGTGAATCGGAGCGATTTAAAGGTGGGGGAACAGTTCGCGATCATAGCAAATGAGGGTCGTCGGATCTGAGGAAGGCGGGGAGGAGATCAACGGTTGAGGATCGGTCGGGGGCAGTTAATCGGAAGGGGGAACAAATGCACCTGGTGAAAATTTGCGATGCGATAGAGCGAAGGCCGTCGATCTGCAGATCAGATCGATGCTAGAGATTCTTTCATGACTGCGTCGTACCTTTGCTTATCACATGGGCTTCTTCAGAGTGCGATCACCGTCCGACGTGTGGCCTCAGATCGGACGGTGCGCATCGATATCGCGCTCATTCCACATCCGACCTTTAACGTCCGAGGAAAATGGTATCGTCATACCACCCAAGCCACGTGTTGGCCGGCGGCATTGTTTGCTGCCGATCGGGGAAAACCGCCTCCCTCTCAAAAGCGATGCGATGAATCCTGCCAGGTTTTCTTTTAATATAATGATGATAAAACATTAAAAAACCAAAAACTTAAATATACACAAAGGTTTGTGTCGGAAGGGTTTAATATTCACGATTTGGCTTGGCGCCTGCCTGCGGGGCCACCGATGTATGGAAGATAACATGACCGAGGGTTTTAATGCACGGGGCTTAATCACATCGAATTTTTTGTAATGGCAAAAAGACTTGTGCACTTGGATTTGTGCGATGCAATAAGCGCTTTTAAAGGCTTAGCGCCTGGTTCTAGCAGCAGGGCATATAATGAGGAAGTGGTTTAGGACTTAGCCCAAGGGGGCTTAAGTCTGCAATACAAAAAGGAATTTTTTATCGATTTTCAATGGTTTTCAAAGGGTTTGAGGTTTTGATTAAGGCAAAGAATGAGTATTAAACCTTAACAAAGGAGTTTTGATGGAGGGGAAGGAGAAAACTATGAAGATGAAGGATTTTGATGAGAATGAAAGGGGTAGAAAATGAAGTTAGTTGTTTAATGGAGGAAGGGGAAAAAGGGATTTTGCAACAATATTTTGTCTTGGAAATCAGCAGGATTTCTGAGTGTAAAACGAGCACAGCAGTGAATATTTTGGACAGAGGCATGAGGCCTTCAAGAGTCTTCAAGAGCCAACACTTTTTAGCAGTAAAATTTGTTCCTTGAAGGCTCCAAAATGATTTAGCCACCTTTTGGTATAACAAATTTTATAGGTGGCTAACAATATGCATGCTCCTCATCGTGCCTATAATCCGATTGACCTTTGACTGTGTAATTGATACATATGCGTTTTAACAAATATTTAAAACAATGGTTTTGAACCGAGAGCCCAATAAATTACAAAACACTTGGAATTTAATAATAAATGAAATTACAGAGCCAAGCCCTTGTTCGGTTGGTTATTACAATTATTTTTTCTCTCTCTTCTCTCTCCTCTCGCACACCTATTTCACACTTATCTCACTCTTTTTCACACACTTCTATCCCTTTTTCTCACACCTATTCACACACACACGAGATATATATATATATATATATATATATATATATATATATATATATATATATATATATATATATATATATATCTCACTGAAGCGGTACTTCTCGTCTCTAAATAGATTTCTGTTTGAACCACTCTTAACAAACAAATGCTACCCTATTTCTAAGCCCTTTTCCTACTTGGCTCAATCTCCTCGCAGGGAGAAACCAATTGTTATTTTATTCCTAATTAATTTTAGCAAACCCAAACAAAATAACTTCTCTCATTTAAAACTAAGTAAAATATTAATGACCAATGTTTATCCACCTCATGTTAGCCACAACATGTGAACACATAATCACATTGTTGGCTAAGTCCGGATGCTCCTGCATCAGACTCCCGGGGAAGAAAATATTAATCCATCAATGCTTCAGGATCTATACTAAAATTATGTAACTCTGCTACTGTCATCCAACTGGCATCTTCCATAGGGCATCCTTTCCATTTGACCAGATACTGATAGTAGGTATGTCCCTTGGTCTTCTTTGTTGCTCTTTTCTCTAGAATTGTTTCCACTTCTTTCCTTGTTGTCTTTAGCATTTGTTCCTTCATTAGGGGAATTTTGAGGTATAAAATGGGCCTCGTAAGGAAATTATAAAATAATAGTGGAAATAATTTAGTAAGATTTGATGACATCATCAAATTTTAGAGCGAAAAAAGAAAAACTACTTTTTCAACTCGTATTTTCAACTTTTCTCCCAAAGTTTTTACTCAAATTTCGAGCGGGATTAATAGTTGGATCCAAAATTTAATTCCTCATCCAAGGAGTACCCATGTTTCATACTTTCGATGGACCTTGCTACACAAAAAATGATAAATACATGAAAAACGTGATTGCAATCGCAGGGTTCATCAAAAGTATGCAACATGGATACTCCTTGGATGAGGAATTAAATTTTGCATCCAACGAGTACTCCTACTCGAAACTTGAGTAAACAATTTTGGAGATAAGTTGAAAATATGAGTTGAAAAAGTAACTTTATTATTTAATTATTATTTAATATTTTTACCCTTTTACTTAAAAAATGGTGAATCATCCCCCATGGTTGACATCATCATCTTGAATCCTATTGGTTCTTATAAAGTTTATTTTGGTTGTACATTTTTCTTAGGAGGCCCATTTTAGACCTCAAAATTCCCCTAATGCCAATTCAAAGTATGGTCTTCCTCTTCTATATATTATTCTTGTAGCTCTTCCTCTGTTCCTTTGTATAGGTACAAATCTGCAACATTAAAGATGGGTGATATTCCAATTTCTGTTGGTAATTCAATCTCATATGCATTTGAAGAAAATTTCATCAAAATTCTACATGGTACTATATTTTTAATTTTTAGTTTTTTATAAGTCCCGACTGGAAACCTTTCCTTCCTTAGATAAACCATGACTAAATCATCTACTTGAAACTCCCTTTCAGTCCTTTTCATATCAATTCTTTGTTTATACTTTTGGGTGTTCTTTTGTAAGCTCTTCTTGACATATTCCTACAACCTCTGTATCTATTCTGCAATTTTTTTAGCTTTAGCACTCCTTGTCTCTTGTTTTCTCAAATCTCTAAGTTCATACACCCTCTTGGATGCATCCCAAAAAAATCTGAAATGGACTCATTCCAGTACTCCGATTAGGAGTATCATTATAGGAAAATTCAACTTGAGCAAGGGCTAAGTCTCATTGCTTTGGATTTTTGTAAACCAAACTCCTTAATATATTTCCCAGACTCCTATTCACCATTTTAGTTTGTCCATCCATCTAAGGATAATACGCTGAACTGAAACTGAGGTTTGTACCCAGCTTCTTCCATAGAGTCCTCCAGAAGTGTCCTACGAACTTTGTATCCCTCTCTGAAACAAGACTCACAGGAAATCCATGCAATCTTATAACTTCAGAGAAAAACAAATTAGAAATGTGAGTTGCATCACTAGTTTTCTTACAAGCAATAAAATGTGCCATTTTAGAAAATCTATTTACAACAACATAGATAGAATCATGTACTCTTTGAGTCTTAGCAATCCTAAAACAAAATCCAAGCTGACAGCATCCCAAGGTCTATTGGCTATTGGAAATGGCTGATATAACCCAGTGTTTTGGCTTATTCCTTTGGCATGTTGACAAATCCTGCACTTCTCAACAAAATTTTTGGTATCAGTTTGCATTTTTGGCCAATAATAAAAATCACTTACTTGAGAAAATAATTTATCCTGTCCAAAGTGTGCAGACATTCATCCACTGTGTTTTCCCTTAATCAGATTCTCCCTCATGGAACACTTAGGTATACACAGCTTATTATTCTTGAATAACAATCCTCCTTGAATAAAGTAATCTAACCACTAAATTCTATTATGAATCACTGGATTCTTAACAGCTGCATATATTTCTTTGAAATCTATGTCTTCCTCATACATGTCAATCATTTCTTCAAACCCCAAAATGCCAATCTTCAATTCCTACATAATCAAATTTACTCTACTCAAAGCATCAACAACTTTGTTTGACTTACCACTTTTATGTTTGATTACAAAGGTACAACTCTATAAAAACTCCACCCACTTTTGGTTAAAATTCAGTTGATTGTTTATGAACTGTAGTGCATGGTTATCTTAATACAACATAAATTCCTTGGGCAACAAATAATGCCTTCATTTATTTAAAGCCTGCACAATCGCATAGAACTCCTTATCATAGGATGAATACTTCTTCTTGGCCTCATTTAACTTTTCATTGAAATAAGCTATTGGTCCCTTCTCTTGACTCAAGACAGCTCCAATTGTTATCCCACTGGCATCAGTCTCAACTTGAAATGTTTTATCAAAATGTGGCAAGGCCAAAACATTTATTTTGGTGATCTTCTTTTTCAACAACTTGAAATTCTGATCTATTGCTTTTTTCCATTTGAATGGTTGGTTTCTCTCATTTATAGTTTCAATTGTTGGTTCATAGATATGAAAAAAACCTCTTATAAACTTCCTGTAAAAACTTTCCAGACCATGAAAACTCCTTACCTCAAATATACTTCTCAGAGTTGGCCAATCAAGTATTACCTAGATCTTTTTTGGGTCCATCTTCAAGCCTTCTTCTGAGATTATAAATCCCAAGTAAATGAGCTCCTTCTGCATGAAACTACACTTCTTCAAATTTATGAGCAACTTCTCCTTTTGCAAAGTACTTAACACCAGTTTGACATGCTCCAAATGTTCCTCCTTACTCTGACTGAAAATCAGAATTTCATTAAGATAGACTATCACAAACTTTCTTGCATACTTTTTCAAAACCTCGTTCATTAGTCTCATAAATGTGCTTGGTGCATTAGTGAGCCCAAAAGGCATCACTAACCACTCATACAATCCACTATTGGTCTTAAAAGCATTCTTCCATTCATCACCTTCTCTAATCCTTATTTGATGGTATCCACTCTTCAGATCTATTTTAGTAAAATACTTTGACCCACTTAAACAATCATCAAGTCATCTATGTGTGGCAATGCAAATCTATATGTGATAGTGATCTTGTTTATGGCTCTGGAATCAGTACACATGCGCCACTCACCTCCTTTCTTTGGACTAAGCATGACTGGTACTACACATGGACTATATATTTCTTTGATCAGCCCTTTGTCTAACAACTCCTGTACTTGTCTTCCAACTTCTTCATTCTCCCAAGGAGTCATTATATATGCTACTTTTTTTGGTAAACTTGCACCAAGTATTAAATCTATGTGATGACTGATACTTCTGATTGGTGGCATTTACTTCGTAATTCATCAACAACTATATCAGCATAATCAGCTAACAGAGCTTTAATTTCCAAAGGCAGAGTGTCTAAATTAGTAGAAGTCAGAATTACCTTGTGTTTACCCACAATAGCAAAATTCATTTCTTTCTCCTTTTTGACTTCTTGCAGTGATTCCTTTCCACTGATCAGCATAACATTATTCTCAGTTGTTCCTTTATCTGCTTCATCCTTCAAAGGTAGTAATGTGTGTTTCTTCCCATCCTTCTATATGGTCTAGGTATTCCTTTTTCCATCATGAATGGCTTTTATGTCAAATTGCCAAGGTCTTCCCAGCAATACATGGCACACGTCCATTGGCATCACATCACATAATATGACATCTTTATATGTACCAATTTGTATCTCTACTTTGCACTGTTTTGTCACCAAAATATGATGTCCCTTTTGTAGCCATGACACTCTGTAAGGAGTAGGGTGTACCACCTTAATCAACCCCAATTTCTCAACCATCTCTGTGCAAAAAAATTATCAGTGCTTCCACTGTCAATCACAACTTCGCAACACTTTTTTTTACACTTGCATACAGTCCTGAATATAATTTTCCTCTGCACTGGCTCATTTTATTCCTTCTCTTCTTTAAGAAATTATCTTTTGAGTAATAAAGATTCTTCTGCCTTAGGTGGTTCTTCTTTTCCCGTGACCTAAGGATTTTCTTCCTTTGCCTCAGCGACATTCACATTCCATTGGTTTGTTGATTTGTTATGAGGACAATCCCATGATCTGTGTCCCCATTCTCCACATGTGTAGCACCAAATCTCTCTTCCTCGACCTCTGCCTTTAGGTGAAAATCTTCCTCTACCAAAGTCTCCTCTTTGTGGTGGTCTGCTACTCGAACCTCCTATTTGATTCTAAGAGTGCTGAAATCTTGCTCTGAAATTTCCTCGTCCTCTTGCTGGACTTTTACCTCTATTCCTCTGACTTTACTTCCTCAACATTTTCTCCTATGCCTTCAAATATGCTTGATAGGCATCCTCAATTCTCTTCATACTCAACAAACTGATTTCATCCTGTATATCATACCTTAAGCCATTGATGTATCCGACTACTTTCTCCATGTCATCTTCAGCATGTCCTTCTCTAATGCTCAACTTGTATAATTCCTCTGTATACTCCTTGCCAATCATTCCTTTTCGCCTCAAATTCTGTAATTGCTTGAACAGATTCAATTGATAGTCCTTTGGCATAAACTTACTTTTCAACTTCCTTATCATTTTATCCCACGGCTTAATCTTAGGCTTTCCTTTTCTAACTTTGGATGCTTGTAGTTCATCCCACCAGATAGATGCATGACCCTTCAACCTGGTAGCTGCATACTTGACCTTCTTCTTATCTTCGATATCTTCCAAATCAACATATTTATCCATTGAACTAATCCAATCCATCAGCTCATCCACATTAAGGTTACCCTCGTATGAATGAATCTCCATTCTCATTTTCCCACTAACCTTTGCCAATATCTTCAAAAATTTAGTTGCCTCATCTTCTACCGCTTGTTCTTCCTCAGAAGTTTCCTCTACTGCAGTGAAATCTCCTTCTTCAGGTGATCTCCTCTAAGCAACATCTACAGTCTCCATTCTTGTAAGAACATGTCAAGTTCCATCCAGCAAAATTGCATTTTCTTCCAGCCTTCCACAACCTATGCCAGCTCCTCTCTTGGGTGGCATCTTTGCTCCAACCTTCAAGAACATAACTCAAGTCGGCTCTGATACCAAATGATGTAGACAAGCTACAGAATTCTCAGAGTATGTGCAGAACTGTATAGTTTATGGGTTCATAAGATTCTTTATTCGCAGCGGATTTCAAACTTCGGAGTTTTTTAAACATATATATATGCGTGATCAATAGTTCTGACTTAAATAGACACACATAAAACTCAAAAATAAAGCATATACGTAGATATTCTTGCTGGAGGGTCCCATGACACGCCCGACCAATCATCGGCGATCGCACTTCGCAGCTTAACTTAGCACTTAAAATTGTTTCTTGTGAACTGCGATGTTACGCTGAGGTAACACGTGGCCTCCCCCCTTCGCATCGCAAACAATTTAGTTTACCTTGCGCCACCTTAACTCTTAACTTCTAAATATTTCGATTTGTGAAATTGCTTTCCGGGTGCTGCAATCTCCAACGTTGGTTTGTTTCTCGATCCAATGATCAACGTTATATCTCCAACTTCTCTTGAGAAACTCTTAACTGTAAACACTATTCAGTGCAATGTGCGATGTCCTCCAACTGCGATGAGATCTCTCCCATTGATTGGTGTCAGATCCACAGTCCTCATCGTGCCTGCAATCCAATTGATCTCTGACTGTGAAATTGATACATATGTGTTTTAACAAATATTTAAAACAATGGTTTCGAACAGAGAGCCCGATCAATTACAAAAAACTTTGAATTTAATAATAAATGAAATTACAGAGCCAAGCCCTTGTTTGGCTGGTTATTACAATTATTTTTTCTCTCTCTGCTCTCTCCTCTCACACACCTATTTCAAACTTATCTCACTCTTTTTCACACACTTCTATCCCTTTTTCTCACACCTATTCCTACATATATATATCTCACTGAAGTGGTCCTTCTCATCTCTAAATAGATTTTTGTTTGAACAACTCTTAACAAACAAATGCTACCCTATTTCTAAGCTCTTATCCTACATGGCTCAATCTCCTCACAGGGAGAAACCAGTTGATATTTTATTCCTAATTAATTTTAGCAAACCCAAATAGACTAACTTCTCTCATTTAAAACTAAGTAAAATATTAATGACCAATTTTTATCCACAACATGTGAACACACAATCACATTGCTGGCTAAGTCCGGATGCTCCTGCATCATATGGAATCATAAATTTGAATGGTTGGTTAGCCTCCAGAGGGTGTGAGTTTGATTCTTGGGAGTATGGTAACTGTAGGGGATGAGGAAACTCCTCCGCAGGAGGATACCCCGATAGACCTCGGCATGGTGAAGGGGGTGAAGGGGTCAGGTTATAGTTGGGAGATGATGCGGAGAATAAGGTAAGTCGAGAATACCCCGAGAGACCTTGGAATGTTTTTGTGGGTGAAGGAATCAGGTCACAATTAGGAGTTTATATGGAGATTCGGGTGTGTCAATTGTATTTTCATTACACTTATATGTTATTTTCATGGCCTATGAAAACATGCTTTGTCTCTGCGACAGTCTTGGGAAGGCAGAACAGGACCTTCGATGGAAAGGCACGAGCCTTCATTGCAAATGTGTCCCGTATTCCTGTCAACCAATGTCCAATGGTTCAGGCGAAGGTAGTAAAGGAGGAAGCGAGAGGGGTGAACATGAGACAATGATGGAAACATGGTTTGTAGAAGGAAAAAGGGAAAAAATCCACCCAGGATCCTAGGTGGTTGGGGCAGAAACCTCAGGGCGAACACATCACTGATGCAGCTCTCACTTCGCTATAAGAAATCTTGATCCAAGTGAGGAAGGTCATTGCTAAATGGGAGGAATCCCCCACCTGCCAAGCCGAGGAGGAGGAGACAACCTTAGAAGGAGAAATGATAGTGCCCGATTTGGGCAACACCATAGGAAGAGTAGCCCAATATCAGCAAACTCTGCAATTATACTGGTGGATGAAGAACTTGGTGGAAAAAGCCATCATGCATACCACAGAGTTCATGCAAGTAGATCCTGCAATGTAGGAACTTCAGAGGGATTTTCAATTGTTGCAGTTTCAAATCCAACAGTGGACCTCCCGCTTGAAGGGAATCGAGTAGCTCCTAAAGCGTCCGCATCAAACAGAGATGCCTTGGTCCAGTGCTAAAGACCAGACACCCGTTGATTCCTTAGAGGGCTCAGAAGGTTTTAGTATTTCTTGTATTTACTATTTATGTTAATCTGAGTTTACGTCCCTGATGTTGAAATATGTAGATATTATGTTTATATCGAGTTGTTCAAACCATGTCAAATTCATCAACATTTTGGCATTAAAAGATAAATATGATAGACTGAAAGCTTTTCGTTTTTGGATGGCTTACAATGTCTTCCAATGACCAACATATTTGGTTTCCCACCAAGACAGATTAAGGCCTCGGAAGTGATTATATTATGTAATCTACCTTTTTGAAATTGAATGAAAAAACCAGGTACTATTCAACTTACAATTTATATATATATATATATATATATATATATATATATATATATATATATATATATATATATATATATATATATATATATATATATATATATATATATATGAAAAAAAGTGCAAATTAAGCAGCTTCTCATTAACATTGATTTAAAGTGGATTTACTCCTTTTCCATCGTGCACCATATCTTACTTTTACATGCCATACCAACCATTCAAAGCATCATGGAAGAAACGAACTTTTCATAGTCACTCAAAGCCATTTTCTATTTTGGAATTGAAATCATTTGAAATTTTTTTATAATTCATATAATCAATCAAGTGATTAAAGTTTGCACGACATATCAAAAACACGAGAATTTCCAACCAAACACCTCCTCGCCTCTTCCACCAAATACTTCCTCCTCTCATGATGTGGCTCTCACATGTGAATCCCAAGTGTGGCGGTGTGGGTGAAACACGATAATCCATCCATCCTCCACTTCCGCGTCGCTTTTATTATTCATTAACTTTGGCCCACTCAACCACCATCGTCGTCTCTGCCATCACGCTTTTCATTATTTTAAGTAGTTAAATTGTGTAAGTAGTTAAATAGCTTTTTCATTATTAGATTTTAAAAATCATCCAAAAAATTTTATTATACAAGTGATTGAGTTATTAGAGATTATAATTAATAGTTAGATTGTCAAAATCATGTAAGACTTTTGCTAGATAAATCATCAAATTGTCAAAATTACCCAGAAATTATATTCAATCCAGAATAAATCAAGTTCAATTTACACACACTTTTGAAAATCTATATTTGAAGCAATTCTTTATTGTTTAATTTATGAGCAACTTCTCCTTTTGAAAAGTAATTAACACCATCTTGACATGATCCAAATGTTCCTCCTTACTCTGACTGAAAATTAGAATTTCATCAAGATAGACTATCACAAACTTTCCTGCATACTCTTTCAAAACCTCGTTCATTAGTCTCATAAATGTGCTTGGTACATTAATGAGCCCAAAAGGCATCACTAACCACTCATACAATCCACTATTGGTCTTAAAAGCATTCTTCCATTCATCAGCTTCTCTAATCCTTATTTGATGGTATCCACTCTTCAGATCTATTTTAGTAAAATACTTTGACCCACTTAAAAAATCCATCAAATCATCTATGTGTGGCAGTGGAAATCTATACATGATAGTGATCTTGTTTATGGCTCTGGTATCAGTACACATGGGCAACTCAACTCCTTTATTTGGACTAAGCATGACTGGTACTACACATGGACTAAGTCTTTCTTTGATCAGCCCTTTGTCTAACAACTCATGTACTTGTCTTCCAACTTCTTCATTATCCTGAGGAGTCATTCTATATGCTTATTTTTTTGGTAAACTTGCATTAGGCATTAAATCTATGTGATGAATGATACTTCTGATTGGTGGCAATTTACTTCGTAATTCATCAACAACTATATCAGCATAATCATCTAACAAAGCTTTAATTTCCAAAGGCAGATTTTCTAAATTTGTAGAAGTCAGAATTACCTTGGGCTTACCCACAATAGCAAAATTCTTTTCTTTCTCCTTTTTGACTTCTTGCATCAACTCCTTTCCACTGATCAGCATAACATTATTCTCAGTTGTTCCTTTATCTACTTCATCCTTCAAATGTAGTAATGTGTGTTTCTTCCTATCCTTCTCTATGGTCTAGGTATTCCTTTTGCCATCATGAATGGATTTTCTGTCAAATTTCCAAGGTCTTCCCAGCAATACATGGCACACGTCCATTGGCATCACATCACACAATATGAAATATTTATATGTACCAATCTGTATCTCTACCTTGCATTGTTCTGTCACCAAAATATGATGTCCCTTCTGTAGCCATGACACTCTGTAAGGAGTAGGGTGTACCACCTTACTTAACCCCAATTTCTCAACAATATTTGTGGAAACAAGGTTATCAGTGCTTCCACTGTCAATCACAACTTTGCAGCACTTTTCTTTACACTTGCATACAGTCCTGAATAGAATTTTCCTCTGCACTTGCTCATTTTCTTCCTTCTCTTCTTTAAGCAATACTATTTTGAGTAATAAAGACTCTCCTGCCTCAGGTGGTTCTTCTTTTCCCGTGACCTGAGGATTTTCTTCCTTTTCCTCAGCGACATTCACATTCTGCTGGTTTGTTTATTTGTTATGAGGACAATCCCATGATCTGTGTCCCCATTCTCCACATGTGTAGCACCAAATCTCTCTTCCTCAACCTCTACCTCTAGGTGAAAATCTTCCTTTACCAAAGCCTCCTATTTATGGTGGTCTTCTACTCAAACCTCCTGTTTGATTATGAGAGTGATGAAATCTTGCTCTAAAATTTCCTCGCCCTCTTACTGAACTTTTACCTCTATTCCTCTGACTTTTCTTCCTCAACATTTTCTCCTCTGCCTTCAAATATGCTTGATAGGCATCCTTAATTGTCTTCAAACTCAACAAACTAAATTCATCCTGTATATCATACCTTAAGCCATTGATGTATCTGACTAATTTCTCCATATCATCTTCAGCATGTCCTGCTCTAATGCTCAACCTGTATAATTCCTTTGTATACTCCTTGACAATCATTCCTTTTTGCCTCAAATTCTGCAATTGCTTGAATAGATTAAATTGATAGTCCTTTGGCATAAACTTAATTTTCAACTTCCTTATCATTTTATCCCACTGCTTGATCTTAGGCTTTCCTTTTCTAACTTTGGATGCTTGTAGTTCATCCCACCAGATAGATGCATGACCCTTCAACCTGGTAGCTGCATACTTGACCTTATTCTTATCTTTGATCTCTTCCAAATCAACATATTTATCCATTGAACTAATCCAATCCATCAGCTCATCCACATTAAGGTTCCCCTCGTATGAAGGAATCTCCATTCTCGTTTTCCCACTAACCTTTGCCAATATCTTGAAAAATTTAGTTGCCTCATCTTCTGCCACTTCTTCTTCCTTAGAATTTTCCTCTACTACGATGACATCTCCTTCTTCAGGTGCTCTCCTCTGAGCAACCTCTACTGTCTCCATTCTTGTACGAACATGTCAAATTTCATCCAGCAAACTTGCATTTGCTTCCGACCTTCCACGACCTATGCCAGCTCCTCTCTTGGGTGGCATCTTTGCTCCAACCTTCAAGAACATAACTCAAGTCGGCTCTGATACCAAATGATGCAGACAAGCTGCAGAATTCTCAAAGTACACGCGGAACTGTATAGTTTATGGGTTCATACGATTCTTTATTCGCAACGGATTTCAAACTTCGGAGTTTGTTAAACATACATATATGCACGATCAATAGTGCTAACTTAAATAGACAAACATAAAACTCAAAAATAAAGAATATATGCATCTCTTCTTACCGAAGGGTCCCACGACACGTCCGACCAATCACCGGTGATCGCACTTCGCACAATTCGCAGCTTAACTTAGCACTTAAACTTGTTTCTTGCGAACAGCGATGTTGCGTTGAGCTAACACGTGTCCTCCCCACTTCGCATCGTAAACAATTTAGTTTACCTTGCACCACCTTAACTCTTAACTTCTAAATATTTTGATTTTCGAAATCGCTTTCGGGGTGGTGAAATCTCCACCGTTTGTTTGTTTCTCGATCCAACGATCCATGTTATATCTCTGCCTTCTCTTGAGAAACTCTTAGCTGTAAACACTATTCAGTGCGATGTGCGATGTCCTCCAACTGCAATGAGATCTCTCCCATTGATTGGTTTCAGATCCATGGTTCTCGTCGCGCCTGCAATCTGATTGATCTTTGACTGTGCAATTGATACATACGTGTTTTAACAAATATTTAAAACAATGGTTTCGAACAGAGAGCCCAATCAATTACAAAACACTTGGAATTTAATAATAAATGAAATTACAGATCCAAGCCCTTGTTCAGCTGGTTATTACAATTATTTTTTCTCTCTCTGCTCTCTCCTCTCGCACACCTATTTCACACTTATCTCACTCTTTTTCACACACTACTATCCCTTTTTCTCACACCTATTCATATATATATATATATATATATATATATATATATATATATATATATATATATCTCACTGAAGCGATCCTTCTTGTCTCTAAACAGATTTATGTTTGAACCACTCTTAACAAAGAAATTCTACCCTATTTCTAAGCTCTTATCGTATGTGGCTCAATATCCTCGCAGGGAGAAACCAATTGATATTTGATTCCTAATTAATTTTAGCAAACCCAAATAGACTAACTTCTCTTATTTAAAACTAAGTAAAATATTAATGACCAATGTTTATCCACCTCATGTTAGCCACAACATGTGAACACACAATCACATTGTTGGCTAAGTCCGGATGCTCCTGCATCATATGGAATCATGAATTTGAATGGTTGGTTGGCCTCTAGAGGGTGTGAGTTCGATTCTTGGGAGTATGGTAACTATAAGGGAAGAGGAAAATCCTCCGCGGGAGGATACCCCGACAGACCTCGGCATGGTGAAGGGGGTGAAGGGGTCAGGTTATAGTGTTGTGTAACCAACTCCAAAAATAGAAGAAAAGAGATATCAACGCCTTATAAATAAGCCACTTCGAGGGGGCAACCTCCAATACATTACATAAATGAACAATTCTTTGATGATACAATTTACAAAAACCTCCTTTCTATATATAGGAGTCCATGTGGCCATAATGTAATCCTAGTGGGCCACAATGTAATCCTAGTTGACCTAACAATAATAATTTAAGGGCACAATAATAACAAAATGGGGGTTATAAGGGTACAATAATAACAATAAGGAGGTTAAAATAATAACAATAAGGGACTATACTAGTAATATACGGACCTAAAATGCCCCTCTCCTTCAAAAAAGTGTTGTCCTCAACACTTGAGTAGCTCTAGGTGCTTTTTTATAAACTTCTCATCCTCCCATGTAGAATCTTCAGTGGGTAAGTTCTTCCACTTGATGAGATACTCTGAAATTGATCGATTTCGTAGCTGTCGAGTTCTTGTTTCCGTGACTGCTTCAGGTTCCAATATGATTTTTCCTTCCTCATAAAGTTCTGGAAATATTGTTTGAACTGGAAGATTTCCACCTATAACCTTCTTTAAGCATGAAACATGGAAAACTAGATGCACTCATGAAGAAGCAGGAAGCTCCAATTTGTATGCCATAGTACCAATCTTTTGCAACACCTTGTAAGTACCATAGTACTTTGGTGATGATTTATTATCCTTCTTAGCTTGCTTGAGGGACATTTGTTTGTATGGTTTTAGTTGTAAAAATACCCAATCTCCTACATCAAAACTTCTCTCGCTGCAATGTTGATCTGCCTATTGTTTCATTCGATTTTGTGCCAAATTCAGGTTATCCTTTAAGAGTTGGAGAACTTCTTGCTGATGCTCGATGTGATCTTCCACTGCTTGAACCTTCGAATTTTCCCTTAAAGATGATGTGATGGATGGTGGATGATATCCATAAAGTGCCATAAATGGGGTCATTTTTGCTGCAGTATGGAAGGAAGTGTTATACCATCATTCAGCAAGAGGTAACCACTTGACCCATTGTGTTTGTTTATCAGATACAAAACAACGAAGATATCCTTCCAAACATTTATTTACTATCTCAGTTTGACCATTCGATTGAGGATGATAAGATGAGCTATGAGCTAATTGAGTACCCAAACAAGAAAATAACTCCGTCCAAAAATTTCCAGTAAAAATGGGATCTCTGTCGCTCACAATAACCCTTGGGCTTCCATGTAGCTTTTGAATTCTGTCCATAAATGTAGTAGCAATCGTACTTGCTTTAAATGGATGAGATAATGCACAAAAGTGTGCATACTTGGTAAGTCTATCAACTACCACCATGATGACACTCTTTCCTTCTGACTTAGGTAAACCTGTGATAAAATCCATTGAAATCTCCTCCCAACGTTGACTTGGAATGGATAAAGGTTGTAGAAGTCCCGGGGTCTTAATTGTCTCAACTTTATTCTGCTGGAAAACCAAACATTCCGCCACAAACTTTTGAATATCAAATTTAAGGCCATCCCAAAAAAATTCTTTCTTCACCCTATGGTAAGTTTTTAAAAATCCTGAGTGTCCTCCTAAAGAAGAAGTGTGCAATTCCAGAAGAATATTTTGTTTTAGTTGGGAATTCTTACAAAGATATAAGCGATATTTGTACCATAAGGAATCATTTTTCCAACTAAATGTATCAGATGTACTAGGATCTTGCTGCAACTTTTGAATGAGTGTCCATACATCTTTTTCCTTCTTCCATTCATCTCTTGCTTCGATTATCCAATCTGGCTGGATAATAGAAATGGCACAAAGCAATGCTTCCACCTCTTCATTCTTTCTTGAGAGTGCATCTGCAACAACATTAAGCTTTCCTTTTTTGTAGATTATTTCAAAGTCATAACCCAACATCTTTGTGACCCATTTTTTCCGCTCTTCTGAAGATAGTCTTTGTTCCAAAAAGTGTTTAAGACTATCATGATCAGTTTTTACCTTGAAGTGTCTTCCCATTAGGTAAGTTCTCCATTTCTTTAGTGCATGCAGTATTGCTAACATTTCCTTCTCATAAATAGGTTTCTGTAAATACTTTCCTTTGATTAGACGACTTTCAAAAGTAATGGGTCTTCCTTCTTGCATTAAAACAACACCAATTCCATTTCCTGAGGCATCACATTCCACAATAAAGTTTTTTGTGAAGTCTGGTGTAGCTAAGAACGGTGCTAGGCACATTGCCTCTTTAAGATGTTCAAAGGCCTTAGTTGCTTCAGGAGTCTATGAAAATGCATCTTTCTTCAATAATGTTGTTAGAGGTGCTTCTATTCTCCCATAATTATTAACAAACTTGCGATAATACCCCGTTAACCTGAGAAATCCTCGCAACTGCTTTATGGTTGTGGGGACATTCCATTCCTTAATGGCTTTAATTTTGTTAGGGTCTACTTTAACACCCTCGTGAGATACAATATGAACCAGATATTCCACCTCTTGTACTCCAAAGAAACATTTGGATGTTTTTGCATATAATTGTTTCTCCTGCAATAGTTTGAGCACCCTGTCAACATGTTCAACATGATCCTTCCAAGACCCGCTATAGATTAGTATATCATCAAAAAATACCAGCATAAATTTTCTAAGGAAGGGTTTGAAAATGGAATTCATCAACCCTTGAAATGTAGAAGGTGCATTGGTAAGGCCAAAAGGCATGACCAAAAATTCATAATGACCCTCATTAGTTTGAAATGCTATTTTTGGAATATCTTCAGTCTTCATTCTAATTTGATGATATCCTGAACGAAGATCCAACTTGGTAAAATAAATTGCTCCATGTAATTCATCCAATAATTCATCAATCACAGGAATGGGAAATTTGTCTTTAATGGTGAGCTTATTGAGCTCCCTATAATCTGGACACATTCGCCATGATCCATCCTTCTTGTGTGCCAATACTACAGGAGCAGAGAAAGAACTTTGACTAGGTTGAATTATACCCGCCTCTAACATTTCTGCAATCATACGTTCAATTTCACTCTTTTGGACGTAAGGATATCTATAAGGCCTGATGTTTGGAGGAACACTTCCTGGAATCAAATGAATAGCATGATCATGATCACAAATAGGTGGGAGTCCCTTGGGAGTTTCAAACACCTTGGAATGATTGTCCAAGACTTGTTGGAGATCTGCAGAAATAGATGATTTTGATGTTGGAACTTCTAGTGAGCATAAATGTGCAATTACGCCTCGTTGTTCTTTCTTTAGAAGCTTTGTCATGCCATTAGAGCTTATTATCCTTCCTGGCTTCCCTTCAATACCCCGTAGTTCGACTTCCTTTCCTTCTGAAAAGAATTTCAAGAAAAGTTCTTGAAAATTAAAAGCTACCGTCCCCAAAGATTGTAACCATTGTATTCCTAGTACAACATCAGCACCTCCCATAGGAATGGAAAGCATTGGACTAGTCAATACATATTCCCCCATGGTTAGCTTGATATTATGGCATTTTCCAGACCAATTTATAGTTCCTCCATTTGCAACCATCACTTGACATTCTGGTGCTGGGTATAGGAAACAATTTAATTCCTTGGCTACCTTATAATGAATAAAATTATGGGTGCTACCTCAATCAATCAACACTATTACCCTTTTCTTCTTTATATGTCCTTCTATCTTGAGAGTTTGAGGAGTGGTAATTCCTGCCAGTGCATTACACGATATGGTCGTATTCATTTCTTCCTCTTCTAGGGGTGGTTCCTGGTGTATATCCTCTTCTTGTTCATTTTCTTCTTCTTCTTCACAATCTATGTAAAATAATTTCTTCTCAGCACACTTATGACCTTTAGTGTATTTGCTATCACAACCGTAGCAAAGCCCTTTTGCTCTTTTTTCTTCCAATTGTTGTGGTGTCAACCTTGTAGGTTGTTGAAATCTAGGAGTAGCAACACTTCCCTCTTTATAGAAGTGAGTAGTAGGCTTCCTTGTCGCCATAATTTTACATTCAATTTTTCTTGCCAACCTGAATGCCTTCTCCAATGAATCAGGTTCCAAAACACAAACTTCATGTTAGATGTTATCCTTTAAAGTACCTATGAAGAGATCAATCCTGTGTTCCTCTGGAATATCAGTTACCCTTATATTCAATTTTTGGAAGTCCTCAATGTGCTCCCCCACTAAACCATTTTGTTTGAGATTTATCAATTGGCTAAAGAAGGTGTTGCTCTTTGTATCCTCATAATGTGCTATTATTTCCTCTGTAAAAATTGACAAAGTGACAATTTTTTTACGGGAGCATAGCCATCGATACCATACAAATGTATTTTTTTCTAAATGTAAAGTTGCAATGTGTACCTTTTGTGTGTTTTGCACATTATGGAGATCCAAATATTGCTCCATCTGTAGTATCCATGTTACAGGATCCTTTCCATCAAACTTCCTCATATCCATTTTTGGAATATGGTGGTTCTTCCCACCAACATTAGAGTTTATTAAATCACGATTAACATTTATTTTGTTCTCATCATGAGTTTCCTCTACTATATTTTCACCATTAGGAAACATTTCTTGTATCAACTTTGTCAAACCTTCTATGTCTTCTTTTAGATCATTCTTCATGTTTTCCATTTTAGCTTCCATGTCGTCCATCTTAGATTCCATGCCAGCTTCCATGCCATCTATCTTAGATTCCACGCCTTTCTTCAAACCATCCATCTTTGCTTCCATGCCTTTCTTCAAAACTTCCATTTCATTTTTTGCTTCTCTTTGCGAGAGCGAAATTTGTTGCACTTGCTCTTGTAATTTTGATAGATCATGTTGCAATTCTTCATCTTCATGAGTCATAGTAAAGCCTTCTGAAGGCTTAATGGGTGTTGAATTATTTTTACGGGGAATTTTTTAGAACCCAATACTGATATCTATTCTACAATATGCCCTTGGAATCAATTCAAAATTATTTTTCAAACAAGACTAATGCAATTTGGAAAAAAAATACACACCTTTTTCTTTCTTTTGAGGAGCTCGATATTGAAATTGGATTATCTCTATGATTGCGGCTCTTCAATATCTGAAATTCAGCACTGAAGTAGCCCTCTGAATTCTCTTTTCAAATTCCACAGGTCTGACCTAATTTGGATTCTCCAAGAAAAATTTATGTCCAATCTCCCACAATGACCTAATTATAAACTGGTTCAGTAGAGCGAACTTGTATGACTTGCCACATGTCACTGTTTCATATTTCGCCTCTGAAATTAATATCCAAGAAACTATAGTCCATATACTTGCAACCACTTTTTACGGCACTCCAATCCAATGCTCAGAGAGAGAGTTATTGAACTTTTCCCACAATCACATCTTTGAGATGAAATTCGGGAGCCTGAAAAAGCACTACCTTCCATAGATCATATCTCCAAACATATTGCAAACCAAGCTCTGAAATTGTGCGAAGATTTTCCTCAAGATTTTAGCTTCACACCCTAGACATTTTGGATTCTGAACCTTCATAGAAAAAAATT
Organism: Pinus albicaulis; assembly: GCA_034641835.2. NCBI lineage: Eukaryota > Viridiplantae > Streptophyta > Pinopsida > Pinales > Pinaceae > Pinus > Pinus albicaulis. The sequence goes on along the minus strand of CM076575.1, from coordinate 432,525,875 downwards.
TATAGCGCAAATGCCACGATGACCTGTTAGGAGCCTGAAAAAATACCTTACTTCCACAGATCATATCTCCAAAAATATTGCAAACCAAGCTCTAAAATTTTTAGACGATCTTTCTCAGGATTTTGGCTTCGCACCCTAAAAATTTCAGCTTCTGAAACTTCGTAGAAAAAAATTTATAGTTAAAATGCCACAATGACCTGTTTGGAGCAGCGAAACCCTAGAATCCAAACCTCTGATACCAAATGTTGTGTAACCAGCTCCAAAAATAGAAGAAAAGAGATATCAACGCCTTATAAATGAGCCACTTCGAGGGGGAAACCTCCAATACATTACATAAATGAACAATTCTTGGATGATACAATTTACAAAACCTCCTTTCTATATATAGGAGTCCATGGGCCATAATGTAATCCTAGTGGGCCACAATGTAATCCTAGTCGACCTAACAATAATAATTTAAGGGCACAATAATAACAAAATGGGGGTTACAAGGATACAATAATAACAATAAGGGGGTTACACTAATAACAATAAGGGACTATACTATTAATATAGGGACCTAACATATAGTTGGGAGATGATGCAAAGAATAAGGTAAGTCGAGAATACCTCGAGAGACCTTGGAATGTTTTTGTGGGTGAACAAATCAGGTCACAGTTAGGAGTTTATATGGAGTGTCGGGTGTGTCAATTGTATAGTCATTACACTTATATGTTATTGTCATGGCCTATGAAAACATGCTTTGTCTCTCTGACAGTCTTGGGAAGGCAGAACAGGACCTTCGGTGGAAAGGAACGAGCCTTCATTGCAACTGTGCCCCGTATTCCTCTCAACCAATGTCCAATGGTTTAGGCGAAGTTAGTAAAGGAGGAAGCGAGAGGGTTGAACATGAGACAATGATGGAAACATGGTCCGCATAAGGAAAAAGGGAAAACATCCACCCAAGGTCCTAGGTAGTTGGGGCAGAAACCTCAGGGCGAACACATCACTGAAACAACCCTGGAAGGAGAAATGATAGTGCCCGATTTGGGCAACACCATAGGAAGAGTAGCCCAATATCAGAAAACTTTGTAATTATATTGTCCGATGAATAACTTGGTGGCAAAATCCATCATGCATACCACAGAGTTCATGCAAGTACATCCTGCAATGCAGGAAATTCAGAGGGATTTTCAATTGCTGTAGTTTCAAATCCAACAGTGGACCACCCGCTTGAAGGGGATCGAGCAGCTCCTAAAGCATCCACATCAAACAGAGATGCCTAGGTCCAGTGCTAAAGACCCGACGCCTGTCGATTCCTCAGAGGGCTCAGATGGGTTTAGTCTTGCTTGTATTTAGTATTTATGTTTATCTATGTTTACGTCCCTGATGTTGAAATATGTAGATAGTATGTTTATGTCCAGTTGGTTCAACCATGTCAAAGTCAACAACATTTCGGCATTAAAACCTGAGTATGATAGATGGAAATTTTTTTGTTTTTGGATGAATTACAATGTCTTCCAATGACCAACAGATTTGGTTTCCCACCAAGACAGATTAAGGCCTCGGAAGTGATTATATTATGTAATCTAACTTTTTGAAATTGAATGCAAAAACCAGGTACTATTCAAATTACAATATATATATATATATATATATATATATATATATATATATATATATATGAAAAAAGTGAAAATTAAGCATCTTCTCATTAACATCAATTTAAAGTGGATTTGCTCCTTTTCCATCGTGCACCGTATCTTACTTTTACATGCCATACCAACCATTTAAAGCATCATGGAAGAAACAAAATTTTCATAGTCACACAAAGACATTTTCTATTTCGGAATTGAAATCATTTGAAATTTTTTTATAATTCATATAATAAATCTACATACGCGGGTGCCTGTTTTAGTCCATACAATGCTTTCTTCAATCTACAGACTAAATGTTCTTTCCCGTATTTAACAACCCCCTCAGGTTGCTCTAAATACACTTCTTCTTTCAACTCCCCATTTAAAAATGCAGATTTCACATCTAGCTGCTATATCATTCAATGATGTTTGGTAGCTAAAGCAATTAACAATATGATTGTATTTAGTTTAGCTACAGGGGCGAAGGTTTCCTCATAGTCTATACCTTATTTCTACGAGTACCCCTTTCCTCATAGTCTATTGCATTTTTAAACTCATGACTTTTTGTTGGACTCCTATTCTTCAAATATACTACATTATTTATTGCTTCCAGCCAAAGGCCTTTAGATAGATTTTTACCTTTTAACATGCTATGAGCGCACTCCACAAGGGTTATGTTCTTCCTCTTTGCAACCCCTTTCTGTTGAGGAGTGTGTGATACAAACTGCTACAGTATACCATGGTATTTGCTATGTTTGATGAAAGCAGCCTTATTGTATTCTCCCCTTGGTTCGAGTGGAGAATCTTGATGAATTTACCTGTCTGCTTCTCAATCATGCTTCTGAACTGTTTAAAGTATTAAAAAGTATGACTCTTTTTACTGAGAAAATATACCCACGTGAATCTCGTACAATCATCAACAAATAATAAGAAATAATAAGCACCTCCCAATGACCATGTCTGCATTGGCCCACATAAATCAATGTGGACTACTTCTAGTATATCTCTCTTCTTCCTATCTACATTTATAGGAACCTCATATATGTGCATCTTCCCAAGAGCACATGCTTCACAATCAACATGAACATGCTTTAAAACAGGGAGACCATTGACCATACCTCTTTTTTGACGTAGCCACAGATCATTGAAAGTAATATGGTCAAATCTCTGATGCCATAAATCTTCTGCAGTCATACCTGATGATGTCAATGCTTGGTGTGGCGCACTTCTCACATCCAGCTTGTACAAATCTCCCACTCGAATCCCTGATGCAATTATCTTCATATAATCCAACAGATCTTTAATAACACAATAAGACTTTAAAAACTCTACCTTAAGATTCTGATCTGTTATCATAGAAACATAGACCATATTATTTTTTTTGTTCCCGGTAAATACCTCACATTTTGGATATGCCTAGTATTTCCATCAAGCAATATGATAGGAACATTACCATACCCTTTGATTTGGTACCCTTTGTCATCATGAAGGTATATTTTTTCACCACTGCTGGTTTCTTTGAATTTTTCAAGCCACTGTATGTTACCTGTCATGTGAGTGGAAGCTCCTGAATCCAAAAACCACGTATCTGCTTCATCATTCTCATCAAAATTAGCCATAAACAGGCTGAGGTCTTGATTATGATCATCATCAACAAAGTGTCATGCATGCCTCTTATGTCTATGTTGAGTTTCATCAAGCCTTATTTTATGACAATCCTTCGCAATATGCCCATCTTTACCACAATAGAAACATTTGGTTCGTGAATTGTTTATATTTGAAGACATACCTTGAGATGGCATACCTTGAGGTGGTTTTCTTTGTGGTGTGCCTCTGCCTTTCTTTCTTGCATTTTCCTTCCCTCTGAAGGGCTTATTCTTCGCCATTAAAGAAAGATATGAGCTCTGGGGTTTCAGAGTCATCTGCCTTTCTTCCTCTTGCATCAGGATCCCGATAAATTCTTCAAATTTGGGGGCTTTCTCTCTTGCATTCAAGCCTGTGATGAACATTCGATAGTCATTAGTCATACCATTCATGGTAATAGTGATCATATCAGTGTTTCACACTGCCTCCCCTATGTCACCAAGCTTGTATTTGAGTTCCTTGATGTGAGAGATGAACGCAACTACTGATTCATTCTCCTTCATTTTAATGGAGAGAATATTTATTTCCAGATCTCGTTTGTTGATTTACACTCAGGATGAGGAGACACGTAGGCTTTTCACTATTGGGCTACAACACTTTCACCTTGGTCTCATAGTTCCCTATATTAAGAGTGTAGTCCCTTATTATGTTACTGTAGCCCCCCCTTATTGTTATTATTGTACCCTTGTAACCCCCATTTTGTTATTATTGTGCCCTTAAATTATTATTGTTAGGTCGGCTAGGATTACATTGTGGCCCACTAGGATTACATTATGGCCCCATGGACTCCTATATATAGAAAGGAGGTTTGTAAATTGTATCATCCAAGAATTGTTCATTTATGTAATGTATTGGAGTTTTCCCCCTCGAAGTGGCTCATTTCTAAGGCGTTGATATCTCTTTTCTTCTCTTTTTGGAGCTGGTTACACAACATTTGGTATCAGAGCTTTGGATTCTAGGGTTTCGCTGCTCCAAACAGTTCATCGTGGAATACACAGTCATCGTGTATTCTTTCAAGATAACTTTTCTACTGTTTCAGAAGCTGAAATTTAGGTGCTAAGAAAATCCTGAGAGGCTTGTGAGAAAATTTCAGAGTTTGTTTTGCACAATTTCTGAGATATGACCCGTGGAAATGTGTTTTTCAGCTCCTAAACGTGTCATCGTGGCATTTGTCACAGAAAACTTTTTCTAATAGAACGAATCTCATTCATATGGTGCGAAGCTGAAATCCTGATGAAATTCGTCAAAAAATTTCAGAGCTTGGTTCGCAATATTTTTGGAGATATGATCTGTGGAAGGTAGTGCTTTTTCAGGCTCCTGAATTTCATCTCAAAGAGGTGATCGTAAAGTTCTGAAGAACTCTCTCCAAGATCACGAGTGCCGTCAAAAGCGGTCACAAGTACACACCATAGTTTTCTGTTATCAATTTCAGAGACAAAGGACAAAACAGACAAAGTCGCACAGTGCTCACACCAACCTCACATCTAACAGGTCATTGTGAGATTGGACATAACTTTGTCTTGAGAATCAAAATTGGGGCCTGCACTGTGGCATTTGAAAGAAGTCAGAGGCTACTAAGAGTGGAATTTAAGATATTGGCATAATCACAGAGATAATCCACTTCAATATTATTAGCTCAAAAAAGCTAGTAAAAGGCGTGTATTGTTTTTTTTCCGAATTGCATAAGTCTTGTTTGAAGAATCAAGTTGAATTGATTCCAAGGGAATATTGGAGAATTTTTGTCAGTAATGGGTTCTATTATGCCTCCAAAAAATAATTCCATACCCATTAAGCCCTCAGAAAGCTATACTATGACGCATGAGGAGGAAGAATTGCAATATGAGATATCAAAATTACGGTACCAAGTGCAACAAATTTCGATCTTACGAAGAGCAACCGAAGATGAAATAGATGGTATAAAAGCAGAAATGGAGGCTAAGTTGGATGGTTTGAAGGATACAATAATAGCTAATATGGATGATAAATTAGTGGAAGATCACAGCGAGCATCAACAACAAGTTCTCGAACTCTCAAAGGATAACCCAACCTTGGTGCAGAATCTAATGAAACAACAGGAAGATCAACATCATATCGAAAGAAGTTATGAAGCAGTCATAGAAACAAGAACTCAACAAGTAAGATCAATTTTAGAGTATCTCAGCAAGTGGAAGAACTTTCCTGTAGAATATTTCACATGGGAGGATGAGAATTTTATACAAAAGCATCAAGAAATAATCAAGCGTTGAGGACAACACTTGTTGAAGGAGAGGGGCATGTTAAGTCCCTATATTAATAGTGTAGCCCCTTAGTATGTTAGTGTAGCCCCCATTATTGTTATTATTGTACCCTTGTAACCCCCATTTTGTTATTATTGTGCCCTTAAATTATTATTGTTAGGTCGGCTAGGATTACATTGTAGCCCACTAGGATTACATTATGGCCCCATGGACTCCTATATATAGAAAGGAGGTTTTGTAAATTGTATCATCCAAGAATTGTTCATTTATGTAATGTATTGGAGGTTTCCCCCTCGAAGTGGCTCATTTCTAAGGCATTTATATCTCTTTTCTTCTCTTTTTGGAGCTGGTTACACAACATGGTCTCCCTCTTCTCCCAATCCTGAATTGTCACAGCTGATTCACCTCCTGCAACTGTAGGTTTCAATTCATCGCCATTCACGATCCCCCATGCATTTTTCCCCTCCAACAAAGTCTGCAAGTTGAATTTCCAATTGGAATGATTAGAACCGTCAAGCTTATTGCTCTCGTTCAAGTATTGTTCAACCATTTGGTTATTCATTTTGACAAAACAGACTCCAACCTCCAACAACTTAAAAAACCCCATATCAACCTCAGGTCCTCAAAGGGCTCTGTAAAACAATTCCTTTCTTTAAAAAACAACCTTTAAATACAAAGACCCTTTAAAAAAAAAAATGAATTAACCCCCTTTTGCACCGAATTACAATATAGTGCCCTCAAATAAATAAATAAAAACTCACTTTCTTTCTAGAAGGAAGGAAACATGAATACATTTCCATTCTGACAGATTGCTCATTGGTGTCAGATCCTAACGCCTTTAGAAAACTGTCTCATTCGTTTCAGATGGGAATGCCTCTCAAAATCGAATATGAACATGCTAGGAATATGAACATGCCATCTCATTTTGGAGATGTTTAGTATTTTATTAAAAAAACTTCACATATGATCTCTTGAGCTGATCAAACAACACAGGGCCTCCATGTAAAATGTTGTAGCTACGACGCTCCATTGCCTCCACGCAGCTCCACGGCCTCCACGCTCACAATAGCCTTCCATGCAGCCTCGTCACGCCCAAATTCGTCCACAACACCTACAACCACGAAGCTCCTGCCACGACATCTACGCAGGTCAACCTCCTACAGAATTATTCCTGCAGCAAGCATTCGAGCAAAAACACTTTGTCACGGGCTTCCACGACCTCCTCTATGGGTGCATCAAGCAATCCTTCTCTGCCATGGTGCTCCTCTAGCATGAGCTCACAGGCTCCTATCCCGACAACTGAACCAATATGGCTACACAAGCTCGACCTCCTTGCAGCCTTGTCGATCGAACCACATAGCTCAGCAGGCCTTTCAGGATGCCCTTCACACAGCACGCACTAGTGAGCGATGACTTAACTCCTTTACCACGGGCTGCCATGGCGTGCCATAGGCCCATCACTTAACCAATCACCAAATCCACACTGACAGGGCTAAAAAAACAAGTTTAGAAGCCTGGGGGGATCAATGCCCTTTTTCCTCACGGATCAATGCCGATCAACACCCTTCTGCCTCCAAAATGAGCGTTGATCCAACAGTTATACAGAAAGCACGACTCTTCCTCCTCGCAACTAGGGGCCTCTCTTATGCCACCTAGACTCTTACAGAGGTATCAAAGGACTCTAGCTTTGACTCACCAACCCTAGAGACACTCACACAGGGATCAAATCACTCTAGCTTTGACTCACCAACCCCGAAGCTCTGATACCTTGATAAAAATACAATAATTGACTTTATTAAGGAAACTGGGCAGCTGTTAGATGAGAGACTCCACTTGGAGCCTGCCACTGCAGAATGCTCTTCATCAATCACATTACAATCGACAATATATAGTCTTCACGCATATAGGGAAGTTAGAACAACTTACCTAAGGAATAGGAACTAATTCCTAATCTAAGATTCGGGTGAACCCACTCTCTCCTAAATTACATTTTCCATTATCTTCAACACTATCTCACTAAAATGAGATATAAGAAAGAAAAAAAGTCCTTTTAAAATTTGACCTAAAACCAAACCATTTTTTTGTTATAATAATGAGATAAACTCATATATCAAAATTTCAATATAAAAAAATAATAATAACAATCCATATATTAAAATATTAACATAAAATAAAATATAAATAAATTGCTATATTTAAATAACTTTTATTTTTTCCTCATGCTTAAAATAAATTAAATATTATAAAAATTAAAATGAAATCTCATAGCATCTTATACCAAATAATGTGTTTACATACTAATAAAAATATATTAAAAAAAACACATTAAATTCTTTTTAATGATACTTATTTAAATATAGAGTATAAAATAATAAAACGTTTTTAATCACTCAACTTTTTATTCTTTCATATATAAAATTTAAAATCAATAATAAGAAAACGGGTGAAGATTAGCCGGCTTCTCAGAAACATCAATTTAAAGTGCATTTGCTCCTTTTCCATCGTGTACCGTATCTTACTTTTACATGCCATACCACCCATTCAAAGTATGATGGAAGAAACGAACTTTTGACAGTGAGACAAAGCCATTTTCTATTTCGGAATTGAAATCATTTGAATTTTTATTATTTCAATTCATATAATCAAGTGATTAAAGTAGCCACGGCCTATAAAAAACACGAGAATTTCCAACCAAACAGCTCCTCGTCTCTTCCACCAACTACTTCCTCCTCTCGTGATGTGCCTCTCACACGTGAATCCCAAGTGCGGGTGAAACACGACAATCCATCCATCCATCCATCCTCCACTTCCGCGTCGGTTTTATTAATCGTTCACTTTGGTCCACTCAACCACAGTCGTCGTTGTCTCTGCCATCACTTCTGCCTCCCATTATTTGAAGTAGTTAAATTGTTCTTTCATTATTTAAGCAGTTAAATAGTTCTTTCATTAGATTGTCAAGATGATTCAAAAATTTTATTATGTTATTAGAAATTGTTACTCCCTACTCTGGTCATGTGGGTGAAACACGACCATCCATCCATCCTCCACTTCCGCGTAGGTTTTAATATTCGTTCACTTTGGTCCACTCAACCACAGTCGTCGTCGTCTCTACCATCTCTTCTTGCAGCGTTTCATTATTTTAAGTAGTTAAATCGTGCTTTCATTATTTAAGTAGTTTGAAAATTGGGCAGCTTCTCATTAACATCAATTTAAAGTAGATTTGCTCCTTTTCCATCGTGCACCGTATCTTACTTTTACATGCCATACCAACCATGATGGAAGAAACGAACTTTTCATGGTCACACAAAGCCATTTTCTATTTCGGAATTGAAATCATTTGAAATTTTTTAATTTAAATTCATATAATCAAGTGATTAAAGTAGGCACGACCTATAAAAACACGAGAATTTCCAACCAAACACCTCCTCGTCTCTTCCACCAACTACTTCCCCCTCTCGTGATGTGGGTCTCACACGTGAATCCCAAGTGTGGTGGTGTCAGTGAAACACGACAATCCATCCATCGTCCACTTCCGCGTCGGTTATATTATTCGTTCACTTTGGTCCACTCAACCAGTCGTCGTCTCTGCCTTTACTTCTGGCAGCTTTTCATTATTTTAAGTAGTTAAATTGTTCTTGTAGTTAGATAATTTTTTCATTATTAGATTGTCAAAATCGTCCAAAAAAATTGATTATACAAGTTATTGTGTAACATTTTGATTTATTTTCTGATCATGATAATTTTCATTTTTAAAAACATTTGAATTATTAATGAATATGACTATTTGTTGCTTGCCCGAGGGGATGTACTGTTAAGGCGTTTGCGCTGTGTAGCAGGGCAGGTCACGAATTCGAGTCTCGTCTTATCCAGGCACTGTTCTTGCAGGTTGGGCAGTCCCTGGGAGGTTATAGTGGTAACCAGGGGGTTTGACCCCGGGTCTCCCATGTAAAAACTGTTTGATGTTGCCGATTCCTTTGACTCACAAAAAAAAAGAAAAAGAAAAAAAAATTATGATTATTCATTAGTGAGACTAAAACTTTATCTTTTTGGAAAAGTAAATAAATATTATGAATAATTATTATAAAAGATGACTGAATGGTAAAAAGAATTTCCAAGAACCAAGGTAAAAAGGGTAAAGACAATTCTGAGAGTTACCTTTCCCAAGAGGATAAATAGAAAATCCTTAGAAGGGGAAGGAGTTTTGGAGAAAAAGAATAGATGGGTTACAATAAGAGAATTGTGAATAGAGTTGTACAAAGCTGGTAGGGGAAAGTGGAGCTCTAAAAACCCAGAAAGAGTATAATTTGAACAACAGTCTTGAGGCTTAACTTGGAAAAATCTTCTTGCCACCTAAGACATGGTGTGGAGCACGGGGGAGAAGAGGACGTGATTGTCTCTCTCAAAGTTTGGAGGAAACATCAGTTAAGGACATACATGCTAGAGGCAAGTATTTACTTCTGTATGATGGGTATGTGTGAATTGAAAAAATGTAGTATGAGTATATTTAAAACTAAACTGATTAAGATTTAGAGTAAATACTATGAAAAAGTAGTATTTTGAATTGCATGCAAAAATGTGTAGTGAAATGAAGAAAAACTATGAATAAATAATTTATTGCATGAATAGGATAGGTAGGATTTAACTATTCTGCCTTCGAAGTATAGTTACATATTTGAAAAGAAATATTTAGAAACAACCATTTATATAAATTACAGAAAAGGCAACGTCATAAAATTTAAACCCTCTGTAATGGAAAACATACCATAGAAGTACTCAGAAGTTTAGGACAAAGCCCCATGGTGACAGGGCTCAGTCCAGGGTCTTCTGGTCAAAATCCATAATAATATAAACATGGTTTGTAATACAAATTTTCTGGAAAGACTAAGAAGAGTAATTATATGTGAGAAAAACCAGAATAGAAAATGCTAAGTAGCTTTTCAAGTCTAACTGAATATTACAAAATCCCAATGGATATATGCTCATGATGGGAATTTGAATTCCCTGCCTTTAAAAATGAAACATTACAACATATAGAATAAAATGGACATCTATTAAATTTATGTCAAAATATCTACAATAAAACCTAACTGATAACTCTGCGAGAAGAGAAACTATATTAAATATACAATTTAGTCACAAGGGGGTTACAAATTGAACAACACCCAAAACTATGCCAACAAGAAAACTTTATATTTGATTTAAAATCAGGGCCAAGAAGCCTTTAACACAAATAAGTGTGCGGCATAGTAAATGCCACAACTAAACCTCAAGATAGTCTAAATAAATTTACATAGAATCGAAAATATCTGCAAGAACTCTGAAGAGTCTTAGTATGGAGAGTTGCATGGAGATCTAAGAATGTCAGAACGCTGCCCCTCTACAGACAGAGGACACAGTCCTTAGAAACGGAAGAAAGAGACTGTTTTTATATTGAAACATTGAGACAAAATAAGAGCGAAATCTGAAACCTGTAGGTTGCTTTCCGAGATGTTCGAGAAAGGGAAGATCGAGGTAATATTTTTCCCTCGTCGCGTACATGACAAAACCACAACAGGAAAGGGTGAAAAGTAAGGAAGTAGATTATAATCATATATTCAAAGAAAGAACAGAAATTAACCTGAATTTTCGCAGTATAGAGTCAAGGTAACCCACTAATTACCTTAAACGAAATAAAGGCTATGGATTGGAAGTCTGAAACTGTAAGTTTTAGTTCCTCTATCGATAAAGTTGAGGAGAAACGGGTGGGTAAACATACCCAAAACTTGGAAGCAATCCGGAGGAAAATATAAATAATCTATGTACAAATAGTATAGCCATGAAACCCTCTACAAGGAAATAAATCCAAAAACAAGAAAACCTGAAATTCAAAATGAGATGCTCTGACATGGAATCTGTCAACTTGCCGTGAATAGAAGCGAGACCGGTGAGGAGAATACAAGGAAGGAATCGTAAACAAATGGCAACAGACGAACTAGAGAAATTTCCCATGAAACAATAAATCACAGGTGATTCAAATCGCTAACAGACCACCTAGGAACGAAGACAAAAGTTACCATCATGGCAAGAACATAGGGTTGCAGAGCGTCAGGCTTCGCCTCCGGGCGGCATTGAAATGAACCAGTGCAGTGAGCGGGGAGAGGGTTAGTTACCCTAACTTCCCCAGCTTGCATCCTGGTCATCGATCGGCTAGGGTTCTAACCAATGGCTAGATCAAGGACAGGTGTATACCAGTTGTCTCCACGACAATCATCCAGCCAATAAAATGGTATATATTCCAAATCGAACGAATGAATGTAAAGGTACAGGGGATTAATGCATGACAACATTTACGAATAAGTTTTAAAACTATGCCCATGGTTAAATTTAAACCTCCATACCATGAGTAAATAATGTATGAACCATATACAAAGTACCTTTAGTAAATAGCATTGGAATTTACAAATATACAAATCCTCCAACATTAAATCATTCATACTTATGCATTATTTTACATCGGATATACTATGCTCTTTTAATCATAACCAGTGGTTACAAAATATATAGAAGTCAAAATTCTGTATAAACGCATGCACAGGTGTCAATAATGTAAATAAAATCATTCACTTTGATTGCATATACATTTGTATAGTGTAAGAGTAAATGTTATGATAAGTTTTTTTTATGGTTTATGTGTGTACGTGACAATTGGTATCAGAGCATAGTTACACGCTGGGCGAGTTGGACCACTAAAGATAACTCTGGTGTTTCTTAATATTTGTTTAATTGTACAGAGAGAGAGAGATCAGTGCCATCAAAATTGTTTAAAGGTCTTTAATGAGAAGAGGATCCAGTCATCAGACACCCAAAATGACGGGGGAAGTTCCACCCCAGACCAATCCCGAGATTAATCCTGAAATGTGGGTTCAACTAATTGTGGACCAACACCAGCAAACCAGCAGATTGTTGGAAGAGAAACAAAGACAAACCACTTGATTGTTGGATATGGTCCAACAAGTTAAAGCAAAGATGATATGAGTCTGAAGTAATAATGAAAGGCTAATGAGGGAGCAAGAAAGAATACTTAAGAGTCTTTCAGATAAGAAAAATCCTCCCACTGCATAGCCTAGCTCCGATAGGGACACTCAGGTGAAAGGAGAGCACCAACAACAAGCTCATGACAACCCAACAGTGAGTCATACTCAACGAAGAAATAAAGGTAGAACGTATAATGAAGCTGAATCCAGAAATGTGTCAGATCAACAGGAATTGAAGAAACAGAAAGTGGAATTACAAGGAAATTTCAGAAAATTAAGCCTCCCACTTTCGATAGGGTAGTTGAAGAAATGGCAGAGGCTTGGATAATAAACATGAATAAGTATTTCTAGGTCTATGAGTATAACAGTAAACTCAAAGCCCGCTTGGCAATATATCAATTATGAGAGAAGGTTACATTATGGTGGGAAGAAGTGAAAAATGTGTGTGGGATTGAGGATCATAATGTGACCTGGGATGAATTTCAGCAGTACTTTAAGGACAAATATTTAATAGAATGATTCTATGATGAAAATTCCTGAGAATTTCATGATTTAAAGTTGGGTCAATTATCTATGGACGAATTCATTATTGAGTTTACTTCCTTATTAAGGTATGTACCATACTTAAGGGATGAGAAAGAAAAAGTGTAGTGATCCTTGAGTAGTTTTCCTACCCACATGAAGGAGAGGATAGAATTTGTTAATCCAAAGACGATGGATGAAGCAATCAGGAAGGCACAGATGTGCTTTCAGCAGTCTAAGGCAAAGGGTGAAGTTGGCAGAGACTAGAAAACCAAGAAATTGCATAAAGGTCCCTCAAACTTTAAAAATAGAAGATCGGGAAATTACAAAAATGTTGCGAAGAATCTAGCAAACAACAAATTTGGGAAAAGTACACAAAGGTCCAAATTGATAGCTGAAGAAAGACCAAATGAGGCATCCAGTAGACCAGACTTAGGTCAAACTCAGAAACCACCATTGCAATGCTGGGGTTGTGGGGAGGCACATTACTTCAAGAATTTCCCACATCGCGGAAGAAATGAAGTGATAGCTAATCTGCAAGAAGCATCTACGGTGGGGGATGTTGCTCGAAATATACCATGGATTAATGTTGCGCTGGAAGATCAGCAAGCGGATTTCCATCCAACTATGATAGAATTGGAAGGTAAGTTACAATCTCAAATAGTTTCTATTTTAGTTGATCCCGGTTCTAGTTTAAGTTACCTAAACCCGATGTTTTGATATAAAGGTCGCTTTGAAGTTTTAATTCATAACCATATGACTTTTCAAAAAATGTTTTCAACTAAATTGATTTTTAAGTTTTTTTGTTTTTTAAGGGTTTTATTTTGTGAGTCTTATTTTTAAATTCAAAAAATTATTTTAAAATAATTTTATAGAAATGCCCTCGATTGGGGTGTGAAGGGAGAGATGACAAGGATATTTGTCATGGATAGGACACTTGGTATGAAGAGGATGTCACGAGGCACAACTGGTGAGTGGCTCGCCCCACGTCACCACATGTCAGGAGTGAATGCGGGCAGGAGCAAACAGGAAGGTATGCCAGAATGTCGCGAGGAAGAGATCCAAAGGCCGCGACAAGTGATATGTAAAAGAGACAACAGGAAACAGTTGGTTAAAGTTGTTGTCATTGTGTGAGAGCTTTCAGAGAAGATTGAGCTGGGATCATAGGAGCAAAAGCATGGGAGGAAGGAATAACGACCATCAGTTGAGCAGCATTGCTTCGGGTATGTATCCTGGTCTTACCTGGTAGAAATTATGGAGTTCTTGGGGATGATTGGGAAATACGACCTGCGAGGTCGATGAAACTGAGTCCTGGGGAGGTTGCTAAAGAGTCTAAGTCGAATTTTTTTAGTCTATTTGTGTCAATTCCTTGGTTGAATGAAAGAAAGATACCCTGAAGGGGCGTGGTCTGGTATCTCCGCATAATTACTAAGAATTACTTGGGTGTAGGAAAGGTTTAAATGAGTATTTCAATTCAGTACCAGGATAGCCACTTGCATGTAGGTGTCTTCAAGATTGTAAGCCCAACTAAGGGCATCTTCTGTGATCCCTGCGGTTACATAAGGCTTAATGAGCACAACCCATGGGGGCAGGGTAGGGGGTCAGGCTAGATAGGCACGTACTAGCACCATGATCCTCTTATAGAGAGTAATTGGAGTAGGGGAATGGTAATATGTTTCAGAACACTGTGGTTCAAGATTAACCCGGAACAAGGGGGGTGTCTAGGGGGTTCGGAATGAGGGTTATGGTCACGGTAGAGGCATTGGGATAGAGGGGAAGATTTACTGGTTGCATTGTAAAAAGCAAGCCCAAGAGGGAGATAAGTCCTCTGGGAGCCATAACCTGAACACTAAACGCTATCATTATGGACGCATTGGCTACATATGGGTTGATGGCTGGTCTGGGAAACTAAGGCCAACCAAGGGTTGGAACGCTCTGGTAGAGGGGTAGAGAGAGACGCCAATGAATGCAAACTAAGTAATGGAAGTTTTGACGGGTGGTTGATTGGAAAGTCGGCGGGAAGAAAGAAGGGAAGAGAAAGAGGCTCTATCAAAAAATTGGTTCACAAATTTTTTTGTTTTGAATTTATATGTCTACTTAGCCTATCTATCTCTCTGGACTCTGCACGGTGGGTGGGAACCTTAGTGTGGATTAGAGTGCATGTAGAGCTGCAAGGGGGCCTCGGTAAACGAAAAATGGTTAAAGCTTAGTCAAGAAAAGGTAACCGAGGGAAAGGCAGGCAGCTAGCACCGACATAAAAAGTGAAAGGTAAAGAGAAGGCATCAACCAATAAAAAAACTCGGTGCAAAAGAGGTAGGAAAATAGACCAAGAGAACATGTAGAAATTGCTACATGTTTATGGCGTTGGGACTCCAGCTCAAGTAAAATCACTGATATCTGGATGGGAAATAGCCCTGAACACCAACGCAGAGGAAGAAATTCTAGATGATGAAATGGTGCCCATGGTGACAGACTCGGGAAACACAAGAGGACGACTAACCCTGTTCAAGGAGGCAGTCCACCTCTACTGGACCATGAAATTTTTGATGGCGAAGGCCATAATGGCAGTTTAGGATGCAGGAGGAGATGCAAAGGCATCATCGAGTTTGGATGAAATATAGAGGGACATACAAGCAATACAGTTGCAGGGGCATCATCAGAACGTGCGTCTCAATAGCATAGAAAAGTAGTTTCAGAACCTACGCCAAGTGGACATGCTCAGGTTGAGTGTGAAAGAACCGGCACCGATTTAATCATCTGAGTAGTAGCTCAAGAAGTTTAGCAAATTTTGTTTATGAAATATGATGTGGTCGGCTAACATTTACTTTTATAGTAGCATGTTAAAAGAGACAAAAGATATTATAGCATATAAGGCATTTAGAGACAGAATCTAACAATTTTACTTTTGGTTGGCTTTTAACTCATGGGGGTGGTCAACATACATGGTTTCCTACGGACAAGTTGAGACTACCAAACCAAAAACATAGCATGATATAACCTGTTATTTTTTAGATTAAAATGAATGAATAGAGAAACTCTACCAAACTTACAAAATAAAAATAAACAAGTATAAAAATAATTATTTTTAATATAAATTAGAATATAAGAAACTATATATAAATATATTAAAAAATAACTATTTAATCAACCCATTATATAAATATAATTTATTTCTATTTTTCTTAAATTATCAATATATATCATATTTAATTATATTATTTTAAATATATTTTATCTTTATTTAATTTAAATTATAAATATATATTTAATTTAATTATAAAATTACTAGTATAAAAAATAATAAAACATTTAAATTTTATAATAAATAATATTATAATTTTATATTTAATATTATTATTTTATATATAATTAAATTAATTTAAAATAATTAAACATAGACAAATTTCACATCAATTAAATCATTAGTAACATAGTCATCTTTGTCATTTCAAGTTTCATGTGTTAGAGTGAGATGACTTGGTAAATGAAATCCAGTCAATCACATACATTCGTTAATATGGATAATATGATTATTTCTGTCTTTTAGGTTTTATGTTTCATATATTATAATGAAATGATTTAATGAATAAAGCTAAATTGATAGTATTTATATATATTTTTATTTAGAAAAATAATATATATAGTAAAAAAAATAATTATTTTTATTATTTTAAGATTTTATTTAAATTATAAGTATTTTATAAATTATAAAAAAATCATTCTATAAAATTTGACATATATATTTTATTACTAAATGTGGGAGGGAAAAAACTTATTAAAATAATAATAATATATTATGCAAGTTGGAATATAATATTAACGAAAGGTGATTATTTTTTTAATAAATTTGAAGCATTTTCTTATGGTGTTATTGATTTTGTTATTGATTTTTTCAGAAGTAATAACAATAAATGCTGGAGGGAAAAACCTATTAAAATAGTAATATTATATTATATAAGTTTGAATATAATATTAACTAAAGGTGATCCATTTTTTTTAATGAATTTGAAGCAATTTCTTATGGTGTTATTGATTTTTTTTTGAGAAGTAAGTAGTTTGTTATTGATAAAATGTTATTTTTATTTAGATAAAATTTTATTGAATTTAATAAAGGTGAGTGAGATTAATATTTTTGCTTTTGATGATTTAACAATTTTGTAATGGAAGTAGCAAAATATTTTTATTAAAGACCCCTATATCATATAAAAATCATAATTTTGATATCAATAAATATAAATATTCCATTTCGTCTAGATTGAATAATGAATATTTATTTTAGAAAAGTTTTGTTAGATTCTTAATCTTGAGAGGGATCAAATTTCTTCGAATGCAAACTTCTTTAAAGTGCAAAATACAATGTGTTACTTTTTAAACATAAAAACTTAATTTTTTCATGATGTATACATAATTTTTTTTAAATGATATTTACATAATTGACATTAAAAAAATAATTTAAACATTTTTTTTTACTTTCCAGTATATTTATTTTTTTACTATAGCGGACATTAATTTTCTATTTAGAACATAATTTTTTATTTTTATTATTTTAAAGAGGCACATTTCAAATAGGACTAACAAACTTACACATCCCCTCATAATGGGTTTTAGAATGAGTCTCTCCGCTAAATTATATAATCTACACAATTAAATTGTTTTAATAATTTTTAAATGTTGAATATATCTATATAGAGTTGTCTTTTATTTATTTTTTCTTAGTAGCGTGGGTCCTGAGATGACTTCACGCCAAACCTATGGTCTAAGAAACCCTGATTGAGGGGCCAAACCTACCAAACCTATGGTCTAAGAACCCCGACCGAGGGGCATCTAAGCCGTCAAAATCACCCGATGATTAATTTTTAAATGTTGAACCTATATATAGAGAGTTGTCTTTTTTGTTTGTTTGTTTGGTAGTGTGGGTCCTCAGATGACTTCGTGCAAAACCTATGGTCTAAGAAACCCCAACCGAGGGGCATCTAAGCCGTCAAAATCACCTGGTGATTAATTTTTAAATGTTGAATCTATCTATATAGAGTTGTCTTTTTTTTTTTTTTGGTAGTGTGGGTCCTCAGATGACTTCACACAAAGCCTATGGTCTAAGAAACCCCGATCGAGGGGCATCTATGCCGTCATAATTACTCGAGGATCGCACCCAGCCTTGGCCACACCAACGCTTATCATGGTTTGATTTTTTTGGCCTTTGGGGATTAGAACCCGTGACCTTTTCATCACAAGTGTCTTAACAACACACTTTTCACCGTCGAACCAAACCCTAGTTGGCCTATATAGTCTTGTCTATAGTGAGACCTTTTGGAAGCTTTTTCGGTGGATTTTTCAGGTCTAATTTCTCCAAAATCCGACAAGAATTTATTGGAATCACCAAGCTTGATGGGTAACCCCTACAGAATAAAAGTGCCCTAGAGTTTTATAGGATGATGAATCTATATATACAATAAAAAAACCAATTTAAATAACACAAATCAAGATTTCACCTCAATATTTTTTACCAGATTCCATCACTGAAAAATCCAAAAAATCACACTAAAACAACTCCTATTTATATATTTAAAAATACAATTTAAATAATGAAAAATCACAATTTCACTAATAATTATATTACCAAAAATTAAAAACATAAAATAATTACAATCACAATAAACACTAATATATAATAACTTTCATAAAAACAAACATACTATATAATATTAAAATTATAAATATTTATTATATATTTCCTGTAATCAATTATTTTTAAGTAACTAAATCAATCAAATACCTTTAATATATAATAGGTTCTATTCAGAATGTATCTGCTGGCTACACATCAACACTTTATTGTGTTCTTCCTGATGTTCCCAATCCAATAATAAAGGACTGCCATATGCCCAAGAACGAAATTTCATCCAACTAATATATATATATATATATATATATATATATATATATACATATATATATATATATATATATATATATATACATGCAGGAAAATAAGGCCTGTGTAGGCTTAATGGTTAAAAGCATGTGCTTTTTTTTAAATCACAAGTTCAAAATTTGAGGAAGTAAAGTATGTATGCCTTCATAGACTTGAAAATATTTGATCATAACCTTAAAATTAGATTATATATATATATATATATATATATATATATATGGAACACAAATTCAATTGTGAAGCTGACCACCTTCCAGTTACTTTTATATATTGAACAATATCCTACTTTGACAATCCAAGTGCCAACCATTTAAAGCAACTACTTTTATGGGTTGAACCATGTCCTACGTTGACAACAATTGAAAGCATATGCTATTATTCAGTGTTCCCAACCTTCTTCCGCCCTCTATTATTGATTTTCTTTTCGACCATATTTCGCTTCCCTGTACTCTAGTGAAAGTTGACACAATCCAGCATCTTTTTTACTTCCCCTTCATTTTGTAAGTCATCCTACTCTCCCTTGCTGATTTCACTTTAAATTCTCTTTGCAATTCTTTTATTACTTGCAAAATTCGCTTATTTCTTTATCTTCATCTCTACCATCTCTCGGCTTGTGCGTGGCAAAATGAGCTACTCCCTCCTTATGATGCTCCTCTTTACCTCTATTGCTTTTGAAATTGGCTTTTATTATCCATTTTTTAAAGAATGTGCTCCTTTTAGTTGTGGAAATTCCACCATTCAATATCCCTTCGGGGCATGTGGCTTTCTATATGCTTATTGCGGAGACAATCATACCATGCTAGAAAGAAATGGCGCTGATATCTATTGGAAAGGGAGGGTATCTGGAGATATCAAAAAACACTCTTACTATACTTGAACCCTTCAGGTCACCCCATCTTATGGACTGGAATACACTAACCGTTACAGTTACAATTGGTTATTAAAAGGTGGATTCTTCAATCTTTCTGATGTAGACATGCTCGGAACAATTCTTAACTGTATGGAACAAATGGCAGACATACCCAGCAATAACATCAAGAGGTTAGATTGGGAGTTGTCTACCGACACAACAGAATAGCCTGGATGGCAAAACACACTAACATCAAGGGGTTGCAATCTGTGAGTGGTATGAGCAGGCAATGTTAAAAGGTCAATGCCCAAATTGATTGCTTCCTCAATTGTTTGTACATCCATGTGGCTTCCATGGCCATCTAATATCAATAGGTGTCTGTTATTAAGTGAGACAACACCTGGCACAGATGCAGCAAAGTGGCAAAGCCAATTTAAAAAAAATTCTTTAGTCATCCTTGCATGGGGATGTGCAGCCATGCATGCTCCTGGTTCACAGTTTTGTATATAGTTTTTCAACTGATTTTTACCTTTGAATAGATAAAATCCTAGGATTGAAGCACCAATTGCATTGACACAACATAAAATGGTTATCCACTCCCTGCTCTGAGGCAAAATATTTGGCACGTTTCGGCTGCCTCTCTTGGCAATTACCTGGATGCCACAATTCCTTCCTGCCTGTAAACCTGTTTCATCACAGTTCCATATATGCTCTGCACCATAAGAATGTTGGTCGCATGCACTAGAAAGAGTTTCACAGAACTTACATATAACTGCAAGGCGCAAATTTAATGCTCCATCTCAGTCAAGGCCCTCAGTTATACGCAATACAAGGTCTGGATGCCTTTTTTTAAATCCAAACCACCATGATTTACTAAGAAACCCATCTTTGAATGGGTTTGGCCTCCCTTGAAAGATTTTAGCAACTGTGGATTGATTTGTATCAACTCTAGCCCATGTCCCAATTGGGCCATTTCTTTACACCACTCAACCACCTCAGCCTCCTCCTCTTCAGTCATAACTGTAAAAGGCCCTTTCCGTTTTGTTTGAGTGAGCCCATTTATCCAATAATGTATTTATGAGGGTGGAATACTATTTTTCTTTGCAGATGCCCGAACATAATATCCATTGAACTCTATGTCGTCAATTGCAGCTAACATTTATTCTGTTTTCCAACCTCTTATAGCGCTGATCTTTTTAGTTGAAGTTGCCCCTTGGAATGTGGTTGACAGTGGCTCTGTGAGTGATGGCGTGACAACATCAGCTTTAGCCAAATGATCATCCTTAACAACATTTCTTGGAGCATTTTTGACATTGACATCCCCTGTCCTTTCTTCATCTGATGAAGTGCATCACAGTTGGGCACCCCTCGTCACTCTTCTGCCACTTCTCCTTGTACGAGCTACATAACTAACTCTTTCCATGGATGAAAGTACATGCAGAATTATTGCATGCATTTAGTTAAGAATCATTGAAAATAATGCTTCCATACAAGCCAAACATATGTCAGCTTTATTACAGGAATCATCAACATGTATGTTAGTAGCAGCTCAAGAGATTTTCATACATATGGATTTTTGAAAGTATCCTTAAAAAAACAATTCTATAGATGGAATTAGTTGTATGTCTCCAAATATATCAGTGATTATTGTTTTGATAACTTTTTTTTACACTTGAAATACAGTGACTGTTTCGATAACCTTTTTTTACACTTAAAATGCAATGATTGTTTTGAGAACTTGTTTATAGAAGCTAGTATTGTTTAGGGTTGTTTGGCTTTACAAATCAAAAGGGACATGTTTCATTTTCAGTTGACTACATGAAAAACAAGTTTTAAGATAGCCTCACGATGCCTTTTGATTATTTGACTCGTTTCTCTAATTTAGAATTCTTTCTTTGCAACTTTCTAAGGTTGAAAATAATTTTCAATCTGGTGACATCAACTCTTCCCATTTATAATAGTTTATAATAGTTTACAGTCTTGAGAGGTCTTACTTAGGTACAAATAAGGATAACAGAGCATCCAGAATCAGTATGGTTAATAAAATTATGATATAGAGCTCCATTATAAGGAAGAAATAAGCATTATTTTGATTAAGATAAAACAATTTGAGTATAAAAATGTTAGGTTATTTTTATTAAGACAAAACAATCAGTGTAGAAAATTCCGAGGAACCCACCTAGCATTAGAAATCAAAGCCCACCCAGCATTAGAAAAATCTAGACGAGCATAAATCTGTAGACACATTTTAAGCTTAGATTTGTGTGTTCATGCCCAAGGTTTCTAAATGCCTTTCCTTCTGTTACCCTTTTCTTATTTTCTGCCTTGTCATCTTTGATTCCTGTGTTGAGCTAATGTAGAAAGATATGTTGACTTCAAGTTCAAATGATATAGGTTCTATGCTCAGCTATTGAAGATAGATATGCTAACTTCAAATGCTACAACTTCTATGCTCAGCTATTGTAGATAGATATGTTAACCTCAAATGCTACAACTTCTATGCTCAGCTATTGAGATATTTTCTGCAGGATGACTTAATGATACATGTTTTTACACAAATTATGCAGTTCCTTAAATATTTTGAATGGTTTTCTTATGTTCTATTTTTGGTTATTTGTTTCCAGCTTCTATGCTCAACATGCATATAAACCTTCATGGGCTTTCATCGAACACTTTGGGACTAGATAGAAATATATAAATATGGGGTATATAGTGCAATTGAAGCAGGCCTCATGACACCTTTTTATTATTTGAGTAGTTTCTCTGATTTAGAATTATTTCTTTGCAACTTTGTAAGATTGAAGTGTAAAGAATATGGCTCACATGTAGACAAGCATTTATAAATCTAATTTTCTCCGATATGTGTCCAAACCCCTTTGCATATTTCTACTTTGTAGTTCCATTCACCTTAAAATCCACTACATTCTAGACTCTGGAGGATCGCTTATTTTTCCGCTTATAAGGATGTAGCTATTGGGAAAATAGGACCAGAAAAGTTCCTGTTATACTACTTGTTCAGGTTTTTCTAGTTGTTGTAATACTACTCCAGGTTTTTCCAACTGTTTTACTTGGTATACGAGAGTTTGATTAGATTTTTTTTAGCCTTTTGGATTACTGAGCTTGAAATGAATTCCAGTTATTACAAGTCTGATCTTTGTTTGTCATTTGAAGTCATTTTTTACCCTTCATTCCCTAGATAACATGACCTACGTTCTTCCTTTGCACTGGTCATAAAATGGTGGTATTCCAACTATCTAGTGTTTCATATCTCCACATCTATGTTTTTCTAAAATCCCTATGGAGGATATTATTATTCAATGCTAATTATATATCATACAGGATGTAATTAACATCTATATCCTCCCGTTTGTAATATCCCTCAACATCAAAATTTGACTATTCCTAATATCCTCCAAAAGTTGGCATCAACAGGAAAATTCGCACTGCTGAAATGAACGGGCCTAGGTTATAGGGAGAGTTAAGGAAAATTCACACTCCTGAAATGAATGGGCCCAGGTGATAGAGAGAGTTAAGCCTAGGTTTAGACTGAATCAAATTGAAGGTAAATGGTATTGGATGTAACAATTAAGTAGGCCTTGGCTTACTATGGCACTTATATTGGGCCTCCCATCGATCTGAACTCTCTACCTACAGGACTTTGATTTTACAAGACCTACAGGACCTATAGGACTTTGATTTTACAACAACAACATATACAGTGTGACAGAGCTGCTCATAAGAAGACTGAGCTACTTAAAAGAAAACTTAAAAGAACATTTAGAGACTAAGCTACTTAAAAGAAGACTTGGCTGCTGGCAATAATCAAACACATGATTATTGTAAGTGTGCAGAAACAAGAAGCCCAGGTTTCTTTCTCAAGTAGGTTTTAAACCTAAGTCTTTAATTTCTAAGCTATGAAATTGTTCTCTTTAATCATTTTCACATTTATTTAATCTACTATCTCTTATTTTCCATTGCACCCACATATGCCTCTTTAATTTCTAATCTATGACATTTTTCTCTTGAATCCTTTTCACATGCAGTCAATCTACTATTTTCCGTTGCACCCATAGATGGCTCTTTAATTTATAATCTATGATATAATTGGATATCTTATGATATCTTCTAGGTCTTTGTTTTCTTTATCTTTGCATTCAACTGCAATCTTTTTTAATTTTGTTGTTGTATATGTAAAAAAATTTATACATTTTGTTTGTTAATTTTGTTGTTGTATATGTTAAAACTTACAAAGAATTGAATTGTTGATGTTTATGAATAACACCACAGTGACAAACGTATTGTACAATAAATTATACATGCTCTATGATAGATGGTTGCCAAAAATATTTGGGAAGACACGGTAATTTTGCAAGTTCTTTGGTTGCTGAGGGTAGCCTTAAATTTTGCAAGTTGTTTGCTTGTTGAGGGTAGCCTTAGCTCTGTTCTTGGACCTAGTTGTAAAATGCACCGCCTAGAACTATTGATAACATTCATCTCCTCAACTCAAATAAAATGAGAGAACTGTAAGAAAATTAAAATAAAGACTTAGAAATGCAAATAAGAACACTGAAATAAAGACTCATAAATGAAAATAAAATTGTTAGAAAACTGAAATAAAGACTCATAAATTAAAACAAAATTGTAAGAAAATTGTGTTGTAATTGAAAAAACTAACCTGAATATACTGTGAAATGTTTTGTGGTGTGTTATATGATGGTTTGTCTACAGGGCTGGTGAATAGTTTTAATGTGAAACATGTAACCTCGACAGTGGTTGAACTTCTTTTATAGTTTTTTGCAATTTAATTTAATTGGTGACAATGATGGACATGGATTGCAATGGATTCATTTTGCATGTGTGATCAGGATTGAATTTGATGTGATCCAATGGCTCAGAATTTTTTTTTGTTGATCCATGTGCTTTGATCTGTTTTAATGGGAAATAGAATAGGTTGAATGTCATTTATTGAATTTATTGGGTGGGTGCCATTTATTGTACACAGTGGGTTTAAATGTTGTTATTGGGTGAGTGTTATTTATGGAACACAATGGGTTTAAATGTTGAATAACACAACAATTATGGTTGAGATACATTTCCTTTTATTATGTGCAGGTATGGATATTTACTAGTGATACACAACATCAGGGGTGATTAGAGGGGATGAAGTGACTACCTTATTATACTTCTTGAATTGAAAATTTTGGAAGGATAAGTGGTTTTATGATTTTTCTAGTTGAGACAATAGGATTGTACTCTTAATACTTATTAAACTATTTACGGACAGTTGTGGGCCCAGTAAATGACTTGGGAAATTTTGGACATAATTTAATATATATTTGGAATTCAAGTTATTTCCTTTTGTTTAATTATTGGTTGCATATATGTCTATTTTTGGTGGGTTGATGGGACCAATACTATAACAATTACTGGTACCTACACAACATTAGATATCTCTCCCATATATATATATATATATATATATATATATATATATATATATCTATATATATATATATATTAGGAGCATGTGTGGTTTAAATATAAATATATATATAATAATATACAGTTTGTGTAGGATTAATGGTTAAAAGAATGTGTTTCTTTTTAAAAAATCACAAGTTCAAAATTTGAGAAAATAGAGTATGTATGCCTTCATATAATTGACAGTATTTGATCATAACCTTAAAATTAGATAATAATAATAATAATAGTATATATATATATATATATATATATATATCTAATATAATATAATATGGAAAATAAATTCAATTGTGAAGCTGACCACCTTCCAGTTACTTTCATATGTTAAACAATGTCCTACTTTGACAATCCAAGGGCTAACCATTTAAAGCAACTACTTTTATGGGTTGAACCATGTCCTACTTTGACAACAATTTAAAGCATATGCTATTATTCAATGTTCCCAGCCTTCTTTCGCCCTCTATTATTGATTCGATTTTCAACCATATTCTGCTTCCATGTACTCTAGTCAAAGTCGACACAATCCAACATCTTTTCCACTTCCCCTTCATTTTGTAAATCATCCTGCTCTCCCTTGTCGATTGCACTTTAAATTCTCTTTGAAATTCTTTTCTTACCTGCAAAATTCACTTGTTTCTTTATCTTCATCTCTACCATCTCTCAGCTTGTGCATGGAAAACTGAGCTACTCCCTCCTTATGCTGCTCCTCTTTACCTCTATTGCTTCTACAGCTGGATTTTATTATTCGTTTTTTAAAGAATGCGCTACTTTTAGTTGTGGAAATTCCACCATTCAATATTCCTTTAGGGCATGTGACCCTCTATATGCTTATTGCGAAGACAATCAGACCATGTTAGACAACAATGGCACTGATATATATTGGAAAGGGAGGGTAACTAGAGATATCACAAAATGCTCTTTCTCTACTGGAACCCTTCAGGTCACCCCATCTTATGGATTGGAATACACTAACCGTTACAGTTACAATTGGTTACTAAAAGGTGGATTCTTCAATCTTTCTGATGTAGACATGCTTGGGATAATTATTAACTGTACAGAACAAATGGAAGACATACCCGACAATAACATCAAGAGGTTAGTTTGCACAAAAAACAATAGATCTTGCTTCTTTTACCCCGACGATGGTTTCCAACTTCCAAATTGCTAGAAGTATCCTATAATCGTTCCAACAAACAAAAGTTACAATATTAGCTCCGATAAGGATTTCGAACAACTCTAGCAAAGAGGATTCTGAATTGAATTTTCTATACACGACCATACTTGTGATTCCTGTAAAGCCAGCGAGGGAAGATGCTACTCTTCCTTTGATATTGATTACTCCAAAGTCAATTATGGCACATATTGCATTTGGCCTGATGATGATGTCCACTACGGTGATTGCAATGATGGTAAGAATATTTTGTGTTTCGTTACATCTATCTATCTATCTGTGCTTCTTTACATTATGTTGTGTTACATCTATCTATCTCATGCAACTATTTATGTACTATTGTTTTCCATAAGCTTATGTAATACAATACAAAAAGAGGTCGTTATCTACAAAAGTCTTGGCATGTAAATTGCTAGTGACCTTTAAAACTGATCAATTTTTATGTTTGCTTGTTTTTCATATTATAATTACCATTTCAACTTTATTTCCAGTTATATTTCTTGTAGTATGTGTTGTTTTTAGAATAGTATTAGTCTATTTCATAATAGTTCATCGAGGAAGTTGTTGTCAGAGGATTTCCCATGAGCAACAAATTAGCATTCGATATTTTATGGATCCTGTGGAGTCTAGACCTCCATCGGTTGAAAATTTCTTAAATTATTATTCCTCACAAGCATCTGCAAGGTATTCTTATAGTCAGATTATAACTTACACAAACAATTTGGAACAAAATCTTGGAAAAGGAGTTTTTGGAACAGTTTATAAAGGAAAATTTCCTAATGGACATCTAATAGCTGTGAAGATTTTAGATGAATCAAAACAGAGCGAGAAACAATTCATTGCAGAAATGGCTACAGTGGGAACGACCTGTCACATTAACCTAGTGTGCCTATTGGGATATTGTTCTCAGGGATGCAAAAGAGGTTTTTTGTATGAATACATGGTCAACAGTTCTTTGGACAAGTATATCCATGGAGACCACAAGGACGAGTTGGATTGGAAATAGTTGTTCTCAATTACAGTTGGTACAATTCGCGGCATTGCATACCTACATGAAGACTCCAGAAATCGCATCCTACACTGTGATATAAAGCCCCACAATGTTCTCCTTGATGCTAATTTTTTGCCCAAAGTTGCAGATTTTGGTCTTGCCAAAATATCGGACAGAGAGGAAAGTCACGTCTCTGTGACTTTCAGAGGAACACTAGGCTACACTTCTCCGAAAATGTGTTCAAGGCTGTATGGAGTTGTCACTGATAAATATGATGTGTATAGCTATGGTATATTACTTATGGGGATGGTGGGCGAAAGGAAGAACATCAATTATGAGTATCTAGAAAGTAGCTCAAGTAAATTCTTCTATGCAGAGTGGGATTTTAAACAAGTGGAAAAGGGAGAGTTCAAAAATCTAAGAAAGGAAGACATGTCAAAGGAAGATAGAGTCATCGCCAAAAGGTTAAGTTTAGTTGGGCTCTGGTGCATCCAGTTAAAGGCATTTTGTCGTCCCTCAATAAGAAAAGTTGTTCAAATGCTAGAAGGAGACGTTGACATTACCACTCCCCCATTCCCATTTCCTGTGGACACACCTTTGCAACGATCTTCTTCTAACCAAGCTTCTTCATATAGAATTTTCAAGATTGAAATGGCAGATCCCACCAGTAGTAGTCAGACTGCTAAAACATCTAGGTAATGTAAATTACTAAATACTACATACCATAGCAGAAAAATATACCTGAATATCCAGAGTGAATTTCGAAATTTAAGAAAACGGAACATGTCAGATGAAGGCCTAGGCATAGCCAAAAGGTTATGTTTAATTGGATTGTGTTGCATTCATTCAAGGCATCTCGTCCTCCTTGAATGAACAAGGTAGGTTGTCCAAATGTTAAAAGGAAAGGTTGACATTACCACTCATCCATTCCCATTTCCTATTGACACACCTTTGCAGCGATCTTCCTCTCACCAATCTTCTTCACCTTATGCTCTATAGATTCAAATGACGGATCTCAGCAGCACTGAGTCTGCTGAAGCCTCCAGGTGATCTAACATGCTACAAAGGGTAGTGGAAAAATATACCTCAACGAAAAGTACAGATAAGTTTTCAATGGATTTTATTCAGCATAGTGTTATTTGTATAGGGTTTTTCTTTATTAGGTTGAAAGGTTTTTTAAAAAGTGCATACAAGAGCACTCTTCAATTTAAAAATTGTGTAGAAGACGGTTTCCAATGGAGTAAAAAGAGCAGTTTTCAATTGAATCCTTTCAACAAGGTGTTATTTGAATTTTGTATAGCTTCAAAAAAATTGAAAAAATGTGTGTACAAGATATAGTTGTATCGTTCAACACCTCGATGCATGTTAGTGTGTTTATTAAACTCCCGAGAACAAACTGCTACAGTTTGTGGTATATTTGATAATTTCTAACAAACCTATAATATCCAACCTTTTATTCCTACGCCAAGTTTTTCGTGATGTATGATACAATATTTACTATTTAATTATCTTTCAAGGTGAAG
Organism: Pinus albicaulis; assembly: GCA_034641835.2. Taxonomy (NCBI): domain Eukaryota; kingdom Viridiplantae; phylum Streptophyta; class Pinopsida; order Pinales; family Pinaceae; genus Pinus; species Pinus albicaulis. Next base: position 432,496,892 of record CM076575.1, on the reverse strand, counting down.
TGCCACATTTTCAAATTATATACCTAAAAATTGATTCCGACCATTTTGAGATTCTATATTTGAAAACTGATTTAGGTCGTTAAAAATTTGGAATTTGTATATTTTAAAAACATAATTTTCATGGTTACAAGCTTAGATCCATCTTACTCTAGATTTATCATGCAAGAAGTATCAAATCTCATGAAGTGTAAAAGTGCTTTTTCCTTTTTGGAGTGTATAATTTGAGGAAAGGTTTTCATTTCTAGGGATTTCATCCCTCTTGGTCCATGACAGATTCGGAATTAGATGGATCTAGGTTGGTGATTTGATCCCTCTTGGTCCATGATAGATCCGGAATTAGATGGATCTAGACTGGCCCGAGTTAATGGAAACAATGACACATTTTTAGACTATCATTATTATGTATATGGGTAAACCCATGAAGTTGGGTTACACTTTTGTGAGAATCGGGGGTGGAAAACTTTTTTTTTCAACAATTCGACTGAACTGTTAGAGAGTTCGGCCGAACTTTCGAAATTAGTTTGGTCAAACTCATTGTTCTATTTACATTAACGTCATACTGACGACGTGGGAAAACACATTTTTGGCTGGAGATTGGAAAAAAAACAACATAAGTTCGGTCGAGCTATTAGTCTCTCCCTGTCTTAAAATAGTCCAGCCAAAATTTAGTTTATAAATACACCAACCTAGAGCAGTTAACGGATTTCGGGCTTATGAGCGTCTGTGTCTACTGTGTGTTTCATTTACATCTGCTATGTGTTTTGGGCCTGCTTCTGTATCTACATCTCTAGTCTTGGTAGAGTCTTACTGTTTGGCCTTGGCTACGAATTTCGAATTTCCAGGTTGGCTCCAAATTTCGAATTTCCTTCTTTCAATTCTTGTAAATTCTATAAACATGTCTTGATATTGTTTTGTGTGGCCGTGTCCAATAAGTGATTGTGTTCATCTGCATCTAATGTGTGTTTCAGGCCTGCCTTCGCGTCTGCATGTACGTCTCTGGTCTTGGCAGAGTCTTGTTGTTCGGCCTCGGCTCCAGATTTCGAATTTCCAGGTTGGCTCCGAATTTCGAATTTCCTTCTTTCAATTGCTGTAAATTCTATAAACATGTCTTGATATTGTTTTGTGTGGCCGTGTCCAATAAGTGATAACTCTTGACTGTATTAGCACTAATTTTTGTAGCACTGGAGGTTTACAATTTTTGCAAATTTGTTTGCTGAAAATACTCAGCTAGTTTTCTTTGGGGCTGGTCCTCTTTTTATTTTTTTTGAAAGAAAATGATGTAATGACCTGCTCAATTCTCTTAGTAATTTTTAAAAAGCATTTTCCCTGGTACATTATATATACCAGAAGTATTTTTCATGTTGATAAAAAAAAAAAAACATTGAAATATTCTCTTATCCAAGCTCCTTTTTGTGGTGGTAATGAAACATAAATAGCACCAATATTGTGGCTTTAATTTACTGCAATTACACTGAACAACATCAAAACTGTATAACACCAAAACTATCCTTTAAAGAAATACAAACTTCATCTAAATTGTATCTATGTATTTAGCCTGAAATTTAGTCCTTCTTTAATTGTACCGCAGCCTAAAGTCACCCATCTAAACCTGTAATTAGGCTGAAACTATCTCTATAATTTTAGTACAAGATTCTATGTTGGTAATGTGAAAACCTCAGCTGGGTATACGTATTATTTTTCCATAGTAAATGAACCGACATGACTTAGTGACTCAGTGAATGAGATAACACTGAAATATTCTCTTATCCAAGCTCCTTTCTGTGGTGGTAATGAAACCTAAATAGCACCAATATTGTGGTTTTAATTAACTGCAATTACACTGAATAACATCAAAAATGTATAACACCAAAACTATCCTTTGAAGAAATACAAACTTCATCTGAATTGTATCTTTGTATTTAGCCTAAAATTTAGTCCTTCTGTAATTGTACTGAAGCCTAAAGTCACCCATCTAAACCTCTACTTAGGCTGAACCTATCTCTATAATTTTAGTACAAAATTCTGTGTTGGTAATGTGAAAATCTCAGCTGTGTATACATATTATTTTTCCATAGTAAATGAACCGACATGACTTAATGACTCAATGAATGAAATAACACTGAAATGTTCTCTTATACAAGCTCCTTTCTGTGGTGGTAATGAAACATATAGCACCAATATCGTGGCTCTAATTAACTGCAATTACACTGAATAGCATCAAAAGTATATAACACCAAAACTATCCTTTGAAGAAATACAAACTTCGTCTGAATTGCATCTTTGTATTTAGCCTGAAATTTAGTCCTTCTGTAATTGTACCGAAGCCTAAAGTCACCCATCTAAACATGTAATTAGGCTGAACCTATCTCTATAATTTTAGTAAAAAATTGTATTGTGATATTTTCCCTTCTTTCCAACTTAGTCCATCCTTCTAGAAAAATCCCTTTTAATGAAGCAGATATATCCATAGTGATCCACGAATATTTGTTCACCAACAAATATTCCATTTTGGACTTATATATCTCAAAAATATGCTCATTCAATTTATGCATCTATATCTTTAAACTACTCAACTATTTTATTTCACCATAGGAATCAATTCGATATATCTCCTATTTTAATGGGGTCTATCACATTTCGAGAAAAACACATTAGCCATAAAAGTTTCCAATTGAAACCAAAAGTAATTTGATATAAAACATAGGTTTTAACCTTATATAGTTAATTGTTTCATACATATTCTTAATAAAATGAAAAATATTCAATGTAAAACACATGCATTAAAATATAATTTACTCGAGAAACCCAAAATGAGAAGATCATTTTTTATTGGTATATTAATTTTTAGATCATCAGACACACACACACACACACACACACACACACACATATATATATATATCCCATGACAATTATAAACTACCAATCCATTACCTTGCATTAGATAAAACTTTAGTTCTTTAACTGAAATGGTAGAACCATGGGGTAAACTACCATGCACTAGAAAAATGTTAAAAGAAAAAACCATGTGATGAAAACCATCATAAAGGGAGAATTTTTTTCCCAAAAACATTTTTTTGGGGCACTACCTCTGAACACCTATGTGTGGGGGATTTTTCGTCAATATGAAACCCTAAAGTGGGGGTCCTTTCCTCCCATTTTATTCCCACAACTATGCTTTGAAAAATATATAGTGCATGGGGGTATTCACATAAATAATATAACACATACCAAACATCCAATAATTCTCCTTATTGTGACCATCAATGTTGCAAAATTAGAATTATTTCTACTACCCTTGCATGGATGTGTAGTGGCTATTTTATTCTTATCCTTCCCCCATTTCCAGTTCTTATTCCCCTCCTTCAAAGCTTCTTGGTGCTATTTTTTCTTCAAATGACTTAAGTAACCTTTATTTTGGCCTATGGTTTCTAGATAATGTGCGTATACACATGGCTCATACATTATCCTTAGCTTAGAAAGAATCACTTGTTTTTGTAGATGGTTATATAGACCCCACATATACTTAAGGAGTACATTTGGGCTCTTGGGAAAGATGTCCAACAACATGACCATATTTTTGAACTTAGTACACTCTTATACATGCTTATGTCTATGTAAAGTAGTGTGAGTGATTCCATGGGTCCTCTACACACTTCATAGGGTATAATTGGGACAGGTAGTGTTAACTTCTACAAGTTATATAGGCAAAGTCTGTAAAGGGCCATGTCGCCTTTGGATCTCATCTTTTATGAAAGATGGCATATCCAGTAAATGCCCCTACAGTCAATTTCTAGAATAGATCTAAATAGAAGTTCGTCATTTTAGTATCCATAAACCACGACCACTTTATGGAAAATCGTGTACATGTGTACATGTGTCATTTCTCCCATAAACTCTTAAGGCAAACTTTAAAGCATGTGTCATTGGCTTTCTCCCATTAACTTTAAAGTATGTGTCATTTCTCAAGGCTTTCTCCCATTAATTCAAGGCAAACTTTGAGGCCTAAAAACTTAAAGTAGCTTAACTTCCATAGGATAGGATCCCCCAAACTCAAATGGAGTAAAATGTAAAATGTTAAAAGTGGATTGTTTTATGATGTAATGGATCTTAATAATCTAGATTGGCATGGCTGTATTGAACTTCCATTGGATAGTATCCCCCAAACTCAAGGTGAGTAAAATGTGAAATGTTAAAAGTGGAGTGTTTTATGATGTAATGGATCTTAATAATCTAGATTGGCATGGTTGTATTTTATTAATGTACCTAAATTTACACCTTCCATGTTGCTTTATTCTTTTAAAATGTTAAAAGTGGAGTGTATTAATGTACCTAAATTAACACCTTCCATGTTGCTTTATTCTTTTAAAATGTTAAATGTGGAGTGTTTTATGATGTAATGGATATAAATAATCTAGATTGACATGGCTACAGTGATATGATGATAGTGTAGGTTGATTTTGAAGTCGTAAAATTCTTGTACATATCAATTATTATAAGTTATTAAACAATTTGATAAGTGCTAAATCATACTTCTTATTAAGGACATAACTAATTTATAATGATAGTGTAGATTGATGTTGAAGTTGTAAAATTCTTGTACATATCAAGGATGAATTATAATACAAGCCAAAAATGACATTATTATAAATTATTAAACAATTTGATAAGTGCTAAATCATACTTCTTATTAAGGACATAAATAATTTGTCATAACAGAATTATGATATATAAGCACGGTCTTCAATTCCATTGTTTTGTAGGTAAAGTACTATCTTCACATTAAAGAATTTTATAAGGTTACTCTAAAACTAAAAGCTTTCTACCAATAATTAAAGGTAAACTTTAAAGCTTAAAAATTGAACCTAAAGTGGCTGAACTTCCATAGGATTTTAGTCTGTCTGTTCAGTGTTAACTTCTACAAGGTTCTTTAGGCAGAGTCTATAAGGGGCCAGGTAGTGTTAACTTCTATAAGTTCTAAAGGCAGAGTCTGTAAAGGGCCAGGTAGCCTCTGGATCTCATCTTTTCTGAAAGGTGACATATCTAATAAATTCCTCTATAGTCAATCTCTGGAATAGATCTAAATAGAAGTTCTTCATTTTAATATCCATAAACCACAACCACTTTAAGGCAAACTGCGTACATGTGTCATTTCTCCCATAAATTCTTTTGTCAATTTTTTTAAAGCATGTGTCATGTTGGCTTTCTACCATTAACTTTAAAGCATGTTTTTAGTAAGTGCATAAAATAATTTTTCAAACCATGTAAATGTCATTTCTCCAACAAACTAAAGGCTTTCTCTCATTAATTCAAGGCAAACTTTGAGGCCTAAAAATTGAACATAGAGTGGCTGAACTCTCATAGGATTTTAAACTTCCATAGGATTTTAGTCTATCTGTTGAGTGTTAACTTCTACAAGTTCTAAAGGCAGAGTCTGTAAAGGGCCAGGTAGCCTCTGGATCTCATCTTTTCTCAAAGGTGACATATCCAGTAAATGCCCCTATAGTCAATCTTTGGAATAGAAATAAAAGTTTTTCATTTTAATATCCATAAACCACTGCCACTCTAAGGAAAACCTTGTACATGCATCATTTCTCCCTTCTCCCATAAAATTTTAGGCAAAATTTAAGGCATGTGTCATTTCTATTTTATTTCTCCCACAAACTCATAAAGGTGTGAATTTAGGCATAACTTCATCAACCACCACACCTAGTTGTTTTAGTAAGTGCATAAAATAATTTTGCAAACCATGTAAATGTCATTTGTCCCACAAACTAAAGGCTTTCTCCCATTAATTCAAGGAAAAATTTAAGGCCTAAAAACTGAACCTAAAGTGGCTGAAATCTCATAGGATAGTATCCCCCAAACTCAAGGCTTTCCCCCATTAATTCAAGGCAAACTTTAAGGCCTAAAAACTGAACCTAAAGTGGCTGAACTTCCATAGGATTTCAGTTTGTTGGTTGAGTCTTAACTTCTACAAGTTCTAAAGCAGTCTGTAAAGGGCTAGGTAGCCTTTGGATCTCATCCTTTCTTAAGGCATGTAAAGGGCCAGGTAGCCTCTAGACCTCATCCTTTCTTAAGGCATGTAATTTCTAGATGTGATTTCTGCCATAAATTTTAAGGCAAACTTTCATGCAAACCATGCATGAACCATTTATATGTGTCATAAATGTCTCTTAAACTCTAGGCAATGCAATCTTCAATGCATCTCATTTCTAGATGTGAATTCTACCATAAAATTTAAGCCAAACTTTAAAATAAACCATGCACATGTCATTTATCTCATGCACATGTGTCATTTCTCCCATGCATTTGCAATAAATGTCAATTTAATATATTTTTATTGAATTTGTTTTTTTTCAGGGATAAAAAAACCCACTAAATATGGTTGAAAAACGAACATTCTGCATAAATGTTTCTTGCTATCCCAATCCAGGGAAAGCAGTGATTACATATGTATTTTCCAATATTGCGACTAGCAAAGTCATCCAAAGGAAAATTAATATACTGGGAAGAACAACAAACAACGAGGCATATTATATTGCATTGATAGAAGGCTTGGGAACAACTATGGAGTATGGATCAAATGGAATTGTAGTTTTCAACAATTCTAAAGTTGTGTGAAACCAGAAGAATGGCGTGTACCAAGTTAAGAAGTAGAGACTAAAATAACTGCATGGAATAGCAAACAATATTGTTAGCAAGTTTCAATTTTTTAGTATAAGACATTATAAAAATGTGAATAAGATGTCTACTGATCTATTGCATGGGGAAATGCCAATTCAGGATTCATCTATCAAAGATGAATTAGAATTATATGGGGCAATGCCAATGCAAGATTCATCTCTCAAAGATGAGTTAGTTTTAAGACGCTCTTCTTCAAAAATTCAAGATTCATCTTTCAAACATGAATTATTTTTGAGACGCTCTTCTTCAAAAATTCAAGATTCATCTCTCAAAGATGAATTAGTGTTGAGACACTCTCCTTAAAAATTTATTGATGGACATTGTAACATTTCTTGGATATATGTGTGCTTTGTACTTATAAATGCATCTTTTTTTAATGACCATGTGTTTTTTTCAATTATATACCAAGTGTGCTCCCACCACATCATGTAAAGCACAACTTGGTGAACTTCACATTTGCAACAAGTGGTGAAATTCACATTTTTATAAAATTAAAATGCGAGGACTTCAACAAATTTTTGTTTAAATGGAGTAACGAGTTTCACGATTCGTTTTTAATGACCGTGTGTTTTTTTCAATTGTATACCAAGTGTGCTCCCACCATGTAAAGTGAAATTTGGTGAACTTAACATTTTTATAGATTTTTTTTCTTAAATTGAGTTTCACACATCAATTAGTGCTTTGAAAGTTGTGTTTTACATAATTTGTGTACACTAAATTACATTAATTTTTTGAAATTTATTTTGAATTTATTTTAAATAGTAATTAAAAATAATAATTGTAAATGTCCACTATAGATATATATATCACGGAGGATGAACAACGAATATCAACAAAATCCCATATCTCTACGAGAGAGAGGGATCAGGGATTGAGGGATGTTCATGGTATTTAATTATAATCTTAAATCTCCATACATATACATACGTGTGTACATATGGAATTGATTTTTTATCAATTTTGTGAGTTTAATTAGTTGTTAATAAGTTTCATTTTTTATTTTTTAGGAGCTAAGAGGAGAAGGGTGTCTACTCCATCAATGGAGCATGCCCATGGTTCACGTAATCGTGGTATGGTTCACGCGATTTAATCAATGAATATGTACATGTATTTATATGTATGAATCTATTCTTGAATTGATTATATATTCATATTTGTTTATGAAGCTTCTCTCTCGTCTCGTGAGGTTGGTGGTGGTTCATATTCCCTTAGAGGGCCATCAATAAGTGTTGGCGGATTGCGTGAAGGTGGTGATATTTATTCCCACAGAGGCCAATCAACGGATGGTCATGTTGGTTCTCAACCAATCGGTGGCCGTGTTGGTTCTCAGCAGGGTCATTCTAGTTCTCAACAGTCTTAGGGTGGGAAAGATGCTAGCCAAACACATCGAGGTGGCTATCAATTTGAATATTATTTTCATTCAGTTTGTACAAATTTGTTTACATGTGTTCTTTCAATATATTAAATTTTATATATTGATGTAGAGGCTGAAAAAGTTTGCTCCAAATGTTGCTCAAAAAATATGTAGGGCATAACGCGTCATTCAAGAAGAAGGTTGTCCACCAACCACGACTTATCCATTCGACATTTCCGATATACCTTGGGAAACAAACATGCAGCAATGCACCTTAGAAAGGTGTCAACATCTTCATGCAAAATTGAAGAGAGATCTCATGGCTTTGACTCTACCTGCTGAGAGTCGAAAAAGCTTGGAAATAGTTACACACTCTTGAGGCAAACTAGTAGATGTGTACTGAAAGCTTGGGCCAACCACTGATACTTTTGTAGAAGTCATGAGAAAAAGAAAGGAAACAGTGATGGGTCCCAATAAATGGGAGTTTGTTAAACAAAAAGTTACAACGTAAATGGCCAAGTCTATGTTTAATTTCAAATAAGGGCCGAAAAGAAAGATGTTGAAGGTGCAATATTTCAAGCACTCTCATATTTCTCACTATTTGTATGATAGACACCTTGCATCTTATGGAATACTCCCATGGAACGATGAGGTTCCATTTTATTTTGAAAATTTATTTTATGCAGAATTCTTTTTGCAAATGAAACCCAATTACAATGACCTTCCCTCTGAATTTTTTGGTCCTAGGAAAGGTCAATTGTGTGACCGTAGGGGCGCTAGGCGTGATGTTGAGTTGCCTTGCCCTGAGCCACCATTGGTTAGTCGAAATTTTCATGTCAAAACTTTGCAGTTAGAGATGGAAGCTACTTCTCAAATTAGTCGAGAAGCAAAGGATGCCATCATTGCCAATGTTCACAGTGGATTGGGTGGAGTCGATTTTTTTCTAAACCGACAAAGAGCACGTGAGAATGCACGCGCTAATTTTGTGTATTATAGAGATGAAGAGATTGACAACATGAGTGTTGAATATCTCAAAACATATGCAAAGAATTTTCGCAATGGTTGGCAGGACCTAATTGTTCATGAGGAAGAGGGCATGGGAACGGTATGTGTTAATGGTTAGGGTTCAATTATTTTAACACATGTAAAATTTGTAATAAATACATATATACATACATTTATTTGTATACATTAATCTAACAAAACTGTATCACTATATGTTAACACCATTTGCAGTTGTCACGCTTGATGAATGAAGAAAATGATAATATCACGGTCGGAGCCTCCGGTTCAAACAATCAAGATGGGTCTCACCATCAATCATACAATCAAGATGGTTCTCACCATCAAGATATGTTGGAAAATGTTGGTGTTTTTTAAGTGAACATGATTATGTACAATAATTTTTTTATCTATTATCATATATATCAAAACATGATGGGATATTTTTAAAATAAATAATTGTGCACACATGTACATATATATAATAAAATGTTTTAATAGATTCTGATTCTGTCTGATGTTTTTGGGATGGCGGTACCTTCTTCTTCCCTTGAAGATGTACCTTATTCTTCCTTAGGAGATGTGCCAAATCCACAATCACAATTATGGACAATTTTTCACTTTTAAAATTTATGTTTTTAAGTTATATATTCCACTTGAAAAATTTCCATTAAAAAATGAGATATATCTAGATCTTGAGTTATTTTAAATTTTTTGAATTTTATGGTTTTGGAGATTTTCTTTCTGAGCCACTCTTAGGAGATGTGCCAAATCCACCAGCACAAGTATTCAATTTTTCACTTAAATATATATACGTTTTTATGTTACAAGTTATAAATTGAAGTTTAAAAGTTTTATTATAAATTTAGATCTAGAGATTTTGAGTTATTTTAAATTTTTTGTATTTTAGGTTATTGGAGATTTTATTTTGGAGCCTCTCTTTGGAGATGTGCCAAATCCACCAGCAGATGTATTCAAATTTTCACTTAAATATATGTTTTTAAGTTATAATTTATAAATTGAAGTTTAAAAGTTTTATTATAAATTGAGATCTTGATCTTGAGTTATTTTATACTTTTAAATTTTTTGAATTTTAGGTTTCTATAGAGGATTTCTTTTCTCCACGGACTCTAGCAATGGAGATAGGAACATCCACACCATTTCAACCATTTGAACAAGTTGTTTAAATTTTTTTTAATATTACTGAAAATAAGTTTATATATATGCATTTTCATTTGAAAATTTTTAATATATATATAATTGTACATGTATATATTGTACAGTTTACTGTTGGAGATGTTACCATCAGGGAAGTTGTAGCAGACGAGCAACAAATGGAGAGGGAACCTCATGAGGTATTGCATGATTTTTTTTAATATTTTGTTTTTTACATGAAATTCTATATATTCTCACTCAATTTTAAAACATCAAATTTTGATGTTTGTACACATTGTGTACAGGTTCCCCATGCTTCACATGATAGCTCGTGGATTGAGACTTTGCTGGGAAAGACACTACATCCATCTGTATTTTATGGATCATGCACATGCACACGTGCAACATTATATTTTCAATAGATTTCTAGTCTTAAATTTACTTTTTATATATTATCTAGATGCAGTGATATATAACTTGATTCTTGATACTTGCGAGATCTACAAATTTTGGACATATTTTATGTGAACTACATTTGGTACATGTGAATGTGATATATAATGTTTTTAAAACTTAAGTTTTGGATGGTTGAACTACATTTGGCATGTGAAGTAATGTTGTACAGTGTTATATATAATTTGTTTTGTTTTTAAAACTCAATTTTTGGATGGTTGAACTACATTTGGCATGTGATGTGAAGTAACGTTGTGTTAAATAATTTGTTTTGTTTTTAAAGTGTTATGGTTGAACTACAATTGGCATGTGAAGTAATGTTGTGTTATAATTTGTTATGTTTTAAAAGTGTTATGGTTGAACTACATTTGGCATGTGAAGTAATGTTGTGTTATAATTTGTTTTGTTTTTAAAACTTAAGTTTTGATTGTTGAACTACATTTGGCATGTGAAGTGATGTTCTGAGCTATAATGTTTTGTTTTTAGAACTTAAGTTTTGGATGGTTGAAATACATTTGGCATGTGATATAATGTTTTGTTTTTATTGGATAGTTGAACTACAATTGGTATGTGAAGTAATGTTGTGATATAATGTTTTTGTTTTTAAAACTCTAGTTTTGGATGGTTGAACTACATTTGGCATGTGATTATGATATAATGTTTTTTTTATAAAATTCAAGTTGTCGTTTTCCAAAAAAAAAAAGTCACATGAATATATGTACATGTCGAAATGATTTGAAGTATACATGTTTGAATATATATGTTAAAACGATTGAATTACAATACATATTGATGTGTGTGTGTGTATATAAACAATAATAAGGTTCTAGGTCTTGTTAGATATGTCAAACAATCATAAAATTTAAAAAATGCATTCTATAATGTATATATATCCAGTACATTCAACAATTGTCATCAATGCATGTATAGAAAAGCTACTTTCAGTTAATTCCATTCTAGAACATATATATCTAGTACGTGCAACATTTTTCATCAATGCACAGTGAAAATCTACTTTCAATTAATTGCATTTTATAACATATATATCCAATACTTCAACATTTTTCATCAATGCAAATAGAATTTAGCTACTTTCAGTTAATTTCATTCTAGAACATATATATTCAATACGTGAAACATTTTTCATCAATGCACATAGTAAAGTTACTTGAACAGTTAATTTCATTCTAGAACATATATATATCCAATACATGCAACATTTTTCATCAATGCACATAGAAAAACTACTTTCAGTTAATTGCCTAGAACATGTGTATATCCAGTACGTGCAACATTTCTCATCAATGCACATAGAAAAACTACTTTCAGTTAATTGCATTTTAGAACATATATATCTAGTACTTGCAACATTTTTCATTAATGCATATAGAAAAGCTACTTTTAGTTTTAATTGCATTCTAAAACATACACACACACACACACACACATATATATATCCAATACTTCTAGAACATTTATATCCAGTACTTGCAACATTTTTCATCAATGCACATAGAAAAGCTACTTTCAGTGAATTGCATTCTAGAACATATATATATCCAATGCATGCAACATTTTTCATCAATGCATGTATAGAAAAGCTATTTTCAGTTGATACTAGTGTGCATGTACCAAAACAATGTAGATGTGCAAACACTTGCACAAATAACATAACAAGGTAGCTCAATTTTTAGTTGAGTTCTGGAAGTTCTAAAACATGAATCGAAAGAGAAGAAATTGTTGGGCAGTTCAATCAAAAAAATTCCAATGGAATGCCATCTTCAATGATCCGTTCATGATCGGATTTTGACATTTTCCATTTCTTAATTTTCATTTTTTCTTTGATTGAACCTCTATCAACTTTATGGGTGCTGCACACACCAAATGGCTATATTGACAACTTATGACATCAGGTTCATAGTCTTCAAAGTAAACAAAATCCCCACTTTGATTAGTTTGTTTGAAAAAACGACCTTTCAATATAATAGATCCTCTTTCATATGGAAACCAGTGATCATTATAGTTTTCTAATAATTTCACTTTTCATTCAGTGCAATGCATCAAATAATACTTCACATTTTCATCATTGTCAGTAGGTACAATTACAGCAAAAATATCTCCTGCACAATAAAAAAACTTAACAAACTTATGTATTTAAATTTATTTCTAGATCTCTATCATTTGAAAGCAATTCAAATGTTACCTTCTCTAACAAGATCATAAACTCGATCACCATCAAATGATATTGTAGTCTCCCATGATTACATTTCTTCAAACATTGCAATGCACATTTTCCCTTTTGTATTTAGTTCTGTATGTTTCCAATCTTTTACATCCATTTTTTTTTCACAAACGTCATTGGATTTTGTGTTGTCTATGAAAACATGACAAAAACAAGAATATTTTCTTTTATCCAATGCAAACACATTTGTGGACAACTTTGCTTTAATTGAATGCAATTTTCAAGTCCCTTTTACTGTTTCAATGTCATTTCCAATTGATCTATCTACATCTTCGATCCCAATATGCCAAAAAAACCTATATATGGAAAATTCAAAGAAAAATGTAAATATGATATCAAAATACAATCAAAGATAATCATTGTGATAAATGTACACTGTTTAAAACTGGATATCCAATAAAAATTAAATTGAATGTACCTTCGCACTTCCCCTGATCGGTTAGCCTCATGGCTTAGAGCAACGATGCACCATTGAACAACTTCTTTAGCGTCCACAAGTTGGTTTGCATAGGGGTTCATTTGATATCTTCGAAGTGCTCGTTTTATGCATGCCCCTGCACCGTCATGTTCTCCTTTTCCATGGCCAGTCTCAAAGAAATTCCAACAATGTTTAATGCAGGTTTTCTTATGAAGACAACACAACCAAAAGAATGATCGTGAAGATTTGAATTGACCTGCGCATACATCTGACCATATCCAATGTTCATTGAATTTTATTCCATGACTTTTCAAGGAGTCATAAATCTTTTCAAAACAGTGTTGTACAAAATATGTATCATGTGTACAATCATCACTGATATAAAAGTGATATTATTTAATAACATGTCGCTTTTCACTGGTGCTTTCTATATGATCGACGTTTTGTTCAGCATGTCTATATAGAATATGGACGAGCATGGAGACTTGGTCAGAATGATAGTATTCACTCTGAATTTCTTTTTGTGGAACAAATGTGTAGTTTTCTGCAAAATCAATTACTGACAAAATGGTCCCTGGTGGAAAAACTTCACGGGATTTTTTGAATTTCAAGTCTTTCCATCGAGCTCTATGGGAATGCTTGGTGGCATTCCCATTCCCATTCCCAAGCATTCCCATAGGGCTCAATGGCAAGACTTGAAATTCATAAAATCCCATGAATGTTTTCCACCAGGGACCATTTTGTCAGTGATTGATTTTACATAAAACTACACATTTGTCCCACAAAAATAAATTCAGAGTGAATACTATCATTCTGACCAAGTCTCCATGCTCATCTATATTCTATATAGACATGCTAAACAAAACGTCAATCATATAGAAAGCACCAGTGAAAATCGACATGTTATTAAAGAATATCACTTTTATATCAGTGACGATCGTACACATGATACATATTTTGTACAAAGTTGTTTTGGAAAGATTTATGACTCCTTGAAAAGTTGTGGAATAAAATTCAATGAACATTGGATATGGTCAGATGGATGCGCAAGTCAATTCAAATCTTCACGATCATTCTTTTGGTTGTGTTGTCTTCATAAAGCGTCGTATTGTTGGAATTTCTTTGGGAGCGGCCAAGGGAAAGGAGTGATGTGCGAGGGGAGGCACTAAAATGGACGCCCGAAAAGATATCAAATGGGCCTGCGCAAACCGACTTGTGGGCGCTAAAGGCTGTTCAATGGTGCATGTACTCTAAGCCATGAGACTAACTGATCAAGGGAAGTGCAAAGGTACATTCAATTTAATTTTTATTGGATATCCAATTTTAAACAATGTACATTTATCACAAAGATTATCTTTGATGGTATTTTGATAACATATTTACACTATTCTTTGAATTTTCCATATATAGGTTTTTTTGGCATATTGGGATCAAAGATATAGATAGATCAATTGGAAATGATGTCGAAACAATAAAAGGGACTCAAAAATCACATTAAATTAAAACAAAGTTGTCCACAAATGTGTTTGCATTGGATAAAAGAAAATATTCTTGTTTTTGTCATGTTTGCATAGAAAACACATAATCCAATGATGTTTGTGAAAAAACAAAATGTATGTAAAAGATTGGAAACATACAGAGCTAAATACAAAGGGGAAAATGTCTGTTGCAATGTTTGAAGAAATGTAATCAGGGGAGACTACAATATCATTTGATGGTGATCGAGTTTTTGATCTTGTTAGAGAAGGTAACATTTGAATTGATTTCAAATTATAGAGATCTAGAAATAAATTTAAATACATAAGTTTGTGTAGCAACGGAAGTTGTAGATTTGAATGTTGTAGCAGCAAGATTTGTGGATTTGTAGACTTAATAGAAAAAGCAGCTTTAATTATAAAAATACACGAGGTATTTATAATAATAAATATTTTATTGATATGATATAAGACGATTTAATGATTACAATGAGGTCCCACTTTTATACCTATGCAGGTACCTTTTCACGAATGGGCATGTCTTTTAGACATGCCTTTTCATAAACCTAATGACTATTTTAACATAATCCTAATTGATTAGCTAGTAATTACATTTATTTGTATTTATTCCACTAGTGACTATATTTATTACTTTAGTTATGAATTAGGTTCATAACATTGCCTCCTTCTCGAAAAGCTTTGTCCTCAAAGCTTAACCTTTCGACAATTTCCTTCACTCGGGATTATCTGCTAAGCATGTCTTTTCATCACTGGTACCTTGCCATGTATAATTCTTCAATAATACTTCTTTGAAACTGGGTTCTCCTTATATATATATATATATATATATATATATATATATATATGTTTTTCTAAATAATTATTATTACTATTATTTAAATAATAATAATAATTGATTTTTTTTTTTGGTTAATTACTGTTTTTTTTTTATATATATAGTTATATATAACATATATAATTTTATATTATATAAAATATATATATTATATATAATTAAAATTTATTTATGCCACCCTTTACGCAAATATTATAACCTGTCCATCGTTGTTCACACTAATCCATCTCGAATTCAAGGCAATCCGCCCCCTAGATTTCCTCCATACAATTTCTGCCATCGTCCAAAATTGGCTGGGCCCATAATGTTTGTTTGTTTCTAACACCATATGTCTCGACCACCTTGTCAACCAAAAGGTGCAATCCTAATTTATCATTCGAATGGAATCAACATTAGCATTTAACGCAGGTCAACTTTCGTGGCTTTAATTAATTTTTTTTTTTCAAAGAGAACTGGGCATGCATGAAAAAAAAAGCAACATTCAAAAATTGGCAACGCCCAAGATTGTAGATAATTTACAAAGGTTGTGAACAAGCAGGTATACTGGGAGAAGGTGGGGTCATCGAGAGTGAAGAGCAGAAGTATGCATAGATTAGGCACAATGACATAAATTTTAACATTGCAGATCAAGCACTTTGTCACCGTGGTTCATGAACCACGGCCCAAATCCACGCTGTTTGGCTAACCTTCACGTGACTTTCCACCACGACGCTCCAATTCAAAACCCTGGATAAGACTTTCCACCGTGACTTTCCACCGTGAATTTTGACCGGTGATTAAGACTTGTAAAAATTTGCGTTTAGAATATCTGCACCATAATGCCTGAACCCTCGATTGCTCGTCTATTAGTATACCAGAAAATTTATCCCCAAAATATGCATCCAATTCTATAACATCGACATTCAGGTCTTTAAATCTTGGACAATCGGCCGAATGGGCCTTCAAAGTGGTTGTCGGGTTTGTAAAAATGCAGTTCATTGATGCAGTTGGTAAGTCCTCCTCTAAACCCAAAAGACAGACTGCATCACCTTTACGCACAGGTGGTTCATGAAGAAGAACAACTGCACGTACAGCTGCAGCCCCAGATGGAGTATATATCTGGCTCGGATTAGCACCAACTGTCTCTTGAGCCCAGCAATAAAATCGTTGCAAATTACTCAATTCAACGGAAGCACGACAGTCCTCATGGAACTCTGCAGGAAGTGCTCTTTGTACAGTTTTGTTTCTGAAGGTACTGCTTGGCCTTGGATCATCCACACCATTGTTTTGGTATCCCATTCCATTCACTTTCCATGTGATATCTACAGGAGGTTCCCCAAATTTCTGTATGGTGGGTTTTCCAAAATTTTCACTACAGGGAACACTACCAAAAACTCGAAACAGGTTGTTGTATGAACCAATTTCCACACGAAGTCCATCTCCACTTAAACAACACTCAAATTTGTCGTAAATTCAATCATTTTGATATAAATCACAAAACTTGGGTCGTAGATATTCATGGACTCAGAATGTCGCAACTGGCCTAGATTCCATGTTTATATCCCATAGCTTGAGGGTCATATAGTCATGGCTTAGAATATGTCTGCCATCTTTTCCAAACTTTATATCAGATATGGAAGAAATTATCTCTGTTAAAATTGATCTTGAACCAGGTGCTTCCTGTTCCTCAAATAATTTTGCATGACTGTCACAGAAAGCTGATTGGCGTTTTGTCAGCGTGTATCGCACTGTAGGATCTGTGTCACTATCATGGTGGATTTCGCCACTCTTTCCTTCCAAATAATCACTCAATAACTCATAAAGCTCCCATGGCTGTTCGATTCCTAAAACGTTTAGATCCATATAAGCATACCCACTTTTGACATCAATGGAGCAGAATTCAGTGTGTCTATTCATAAATTCTACTATTTTCTTCAGAATGTCCTCGGGAAATTTTCCAAACAAATCCTCTATCTTCTGCTCGAGCAAAGCTCGGTATTTTTTATTGATATTTATATTGTTAACTTTGGTCATATTTGTTTTTATCCGAGGCTTCTCAACTAATGCTTCATTTTCATTGTTGAAGCGCATGGATTTCTCTTCCATTAGACCTGAAGTTTCAAGTCCCTTCAACATTTTTGGTACAATGGACTTCCATTTAGAAAAGAAGATATCATACAGCTCTTCAACCATGATGTACACTTCATGATCAGGGGGATTGAAGGTCATTGCATTGTCAAATGTCAATTTAACATCATTTGCAAATTCCACTGGACTCAAATATTGATTATTTCTTAACTTGGACCTTACTGTTCCCAAATCCATGGGCTTCTTGATAATCTCAAAATACTTATCAACGCCAACCCAAATATCTGAATTCTTGTTCTTACATCGTCCAGCGCCTACAGGAACATTTCTCTTTGTCCCTCCAACAGTCCAGTATCTCTGGCATTCTTTGCAAAAATGCCTAGGCTGATTCACATTGTAATTATTGTAATAGCAGAACTTGGTGCCTGAACTACCACAGTGAGGAAAACGTAACCGCTTGTTAGTCTTTTTGAGCATCTGGTCGTTATTCCCATTTCTCACAGGTTCAATTTTGAAGCACAGAAACTGATTCTTGCTCCTCCTTGGAGCAACTTGGCTAACAAGTTGCTTTAGAACCAGCAACGAATTATCGTTAATGCTGTAAGAAATTTTGACTATAACCTCCTTATTTTTCTTGCTGTGTGAATTAATATCCTTTTTTCCATTATCATATTTATCCATTTTAACTTCCTTTTCATCATCTGAATGAGTAGGATGAATAAATTTTTTTGTAGGCAGCAAATCGCAATTTTTTTTTGAATTTCTGGCCAATGTGTTTTCTGTAGCTTTTTTTGGTGATATAGACAACTCATGACTGAAAGGCTTGCCATCTTCAGAATCATTAATGTATTCTTCAACAGTGTTCCGACTAGCAGAATCATCTTTATTTGGATCCTCCTCAAGACCATCTTCATCTTCATCTTTTTGTGTTTTTTTTACTGTTGCTGGCAATGATATTTCTTGTATAAAAGACACATTTGTGTCCTACGAAATATTTGTCTCTACATTTCCAACATTTCCCTTCTTCTTTACTTTTATTGCGCATTGGTGGGGGAATGTACTTAGTTGACTTTTCCATGGATGTTTTACTTGATCTCCCTTTAGCATAACTAGCTGTCTTCTCATTTTTACAGCATTTGTCATTTTCTCTCTTATGGGTTACTGCAGAAATTTTTTTAAAACTATTTGTGACTTCTGCAATTGAATTTGTGACTTTTGCACATGAATTCTCTAATTGTTGAAGCTTTTCTTGAACTTTTCTAATCTTCTCAAAACAATGTTTTCGGGCTAGTAAACTACGTTCGTAGGCTTGTAGAACGATGTTGCGTGCCATTCCTTCAACTTGTCCTAAATATGGCTCTGATACCACTGTAGCAGCGGAATTCATAGATTTGGTTACTGTAGCACCAAGATTTGTAGATTTGTAGACTTAATAGAAAAAGAAGCTTTAATTATAAAAATACATGAGGTATTTATAATAATAAATATTTTATTGATATGATATAAGACGATTGAATGATTACAATGAGGTCCCACTTTTATACCTATGCAGGTACCTTTTCACGAATGGCCATGTCTTTTAGACATGCCTTTTCATAAACCTAATGACTATTTTAACATAATCCTAATTGATTAGCTAGTAATTACATTTATTTGTATTTATTCCATAGTGACTATATTTATTACTTTAGTTATGAATTAGGTTCATAATAGTTTGCTAAGTTTGTTTTATTTTGTAGGAGATGTTTTTGTTGTAATTGCACCTACTTACAATGATGAAAATGTGAAGTATTATTTGATGCATTGCACTAAACGAAAAATGAAATTATTAGAAAACTATAATGATCACGGGTTTCCATATGAAAGAGGATCTATTATACTGAAAGGTTATTTTATTCAGACAAAGTACTCAAAGTGGGGATTTTGTTTACTTTGAAGACTATGAACCTAATGTCATAAGTTGTCAATATAGTCATTTGGTGTGTGCATCACGTGTAAAGTTGATAGAGGTTCAACCAAAGAAAAAAACGAAAATTAAGAAATGGAAAATGTCAAAATCTGATCATGAACGGATCATTGAAGATGGCATTCCATTGGAATTTTTTGATTGAGTTGCCCAAAAATTTCTTCTCTTTGGATTCATGTTTTAGAACTTCCAAAACTCAACTAAAAATTTAGTTGCCTTGTTATGTTATCTGTGCAAGTTTTTGCACATGTACATTGTTTTGGTAATGCACACTAGTATCAACTGAAAGTAGCTTTTCTATATAGGCATTGATGAAAAATGTTGCATGTATTGCATATATATATGTTCTAGAATGCAATTCACTGAAAGTAGCTTTTCTATGTGAATTGATGAAAAATGTTGCAAGTACTAGATATATATGTTCTATATATATATATATATATATATATATATATATATATATATGTTTTAGATCTAATTAAAACTAAATTAGCTTTTCGTATGTATCGATGAAAAATGTTGCAAGTAATGACATATGTTATGTTTAGAAATGAAATTAATCAAAGTAGTTTTTCTATGTGCATTTGATGAAAATGTCATGACATACTAGATATATACATGTTCTTTACGAATTAATCAAAGTAGATTTTCTATGCATTGATGAAAATGTCGCACTAGATATATATACCTAGAATGGAATTAATGGAAAGTAGCTTTTCTATACATGCATTGATGAAAAATGTTGCACATACTGGATATATATACATTATAGAATGCATTTTTAAAATTTTATGATTGTTTGACACATCTAACAAGACCTAGAATCTTATGATTGTTTATATATATATATATATATATATATATATATATATATATTGTACTTCAATCGTTTTAACATATATATTCAAACATGTGTAAAATCATTTCTACATGTACATATATTCATGTGAATTTTTTAGATATATATATATATATATATATTCGTATCACATAAATATATGTACATGTATACTATTTACATTACGTTTGAATATAGAGAAGTTAAAAACGATTGAAGCAATAACATATATATATATATATATATATATATATATATATATATATATATATATATATATATATATATATATATATATATATATATTGTACTTCAATAGTTTTAGCATATATATTCAAACATGTGTAAAATCATTTCTACATGTATGTATGTATATTCATGTGAATTTTTTTTGTTTGGAAAACAACAACTTGAATTTTAAAAACAAAACATAATATCCTAATCACATGCCAAATGTGCTTCAACCATCCAAAAATTGAGTTTAAAAAAAAAATTGATTAGATATCACAACATTACTTCACATTCCATGCCAATTGTAGTTCAACAATCCAATAAAAACATTTAACATTATAGATCATAACATTACTTCACATGCCAAATGTAGTTCAACCATCCATAACTTAAGTTTTAAAAACAAAACAAATTATAACACAACATTACTTCACATGTCAAATGTAGTTCAACCATCCAAAACTTGAGTTTTAAAACAAAAACATTATATCACAACACTACTTCACATCCCAATTGTAGTTCAACTATCCAATAAAAATAAAACATTATATCACGATGGGGTTCAACCATCTAAAACTAAGTTTAAAAAAAATCAATAGATCAAACCATTACTAACATACCAAATGAAAATGTGGTTCAATCATCCAAAACTTAAGTTTTAAAATAAACCAAATTATAACACACTATTTCACATGCCAAATGTAGTTCAAAAGCAAAACATTAATATAGATCACAACATTAATTCACATGCCAAATGTAGTTCAACCATCCAAAACTTAAGTTTTAAAAACAAAACAAATTATAACACAACATTACTTGACATACCAAATTTAGTTCAACCATCCAAAACTTGAGCTTTAAAAACAAAGCATTATAGATCAGAAGTATCAAGTATCAATTAACATTTCACATGCCAAATGTAGTTCAACCATCCAAAACTCGAGTTTTAAAAACAAACAAATTATATATAACACTGTAACATTACTTCACATGCCAAATGTAGTTCCACCATCAAAAACTTAAGTTTTAAAAACATTATATATCACATTCACATGTACCAAATGTATTTCACATAAAATATGTCCAAAATTTGTAGATCTCACAAGTATCAAGTATCAAGTTATATATGTCTGCATCTAGATAAGACTATATATAAAAAAGTAAATTTAAAACTAAATCTATTGAAAATATAATGTTGCATGTGTGCATGTGCATCATACATCAAATAGTTCATGTGCATCATCCATCAAATACAGATGGATGTAGTGTCTTTCCCAGCAAAGTCACAATCCTTGAGCTATCCTGCGAAGCATGGGGAACTTGTACACAAAGTGTACAAACATTAAAATTTGATGTTTTAAAATTGAGTGAGAATATATATAACTTTATGTAAAAAAAAAAATGTAAAAAAAAATCATGCAATACCTCATGAGGTTCCCTCTCCATTTGTTGCTCGTCCACTACAACTTCCCCCATAGGAACATCTCCAACAATAAACTGTACAATATACATGTACAATTATATATATATATATATATTAAAAATTTTCAAATGAATATATATATATATAAACTTATTTTGAATAATATTTAAAAAAAGTTAGACAACCTTTTCAAATGGTTGAAATGGTGTGGATGTTCCTATCTCCATCACTAGAGTCCGTGGGGAAAAGAAATCCTCTATAGAAACCTAAAATTCAAAAAATTTAAAAGTTTAAAATAACTCAAGATTAAGATCTCAACTTATAATAAAACTTTTAAATTTAAATTTATAAATTATAACTTAAAAACATACATATATATATATATATATATATATATATATATATATATATATATATATATATATATATATATATATATATATATATCCGTGTGTGTGTGTGTGTGTGTGTGTGTGTGTGAGAAAAAATGAATGCTTGTGCTGGTGGATTTGGCACATCTCCTAAGAGTGGTTCAAAAAGAAAATCTCCAAAAACCTAAAATTCAAAAAATTTAAAATAACTCAAGATATAGATATATCTCATTTTTTAATGGAACTTTTTGAGGTGGAATATATAACTTAAAAACATAAATTGAAAAATTGAAAAATTTTCCATACTTGTGATTGTGGATTTGGCACATCTGCTAAGGAAGTAGAAGGTACATCTCCCAAGGAAGAAGAAGGTACTTCCATCCCAAAAACATGGGACGGAATCGGAATCTGTTAAAATTTTTTATTATATATATGTACATGTACATGTGTGCAGAATTATTTATTTTAAAAATATCTCATCATGTTTCGATATATATGATAATAGATAAAAAATAATTGTACATCATCATGTTCACTTAAAAAACACTAACATTTTCTAACATATCTTGATGGTGAGAACCATCTTGATTGTATGATTGATGGTGAGACCCATCTTGATTGTTTGAACCAGAGGCTCCGACCGTGATATTAACATTTTCTTCATTCATCAAGCATGAAAACTGCAAATGGTGTTAACATATAATGATACATTTTTGTTAGATTAATGTATACAAACAAATGTATGTATATATGTATTTATTACAAATTGTACATGTGTTAAAATAATTGAACCCTAACCATTAACACATACCATTCTGATGCCCTCTTCCTCATGAACAATTAGGTCCTGCCAACCATTACGACAATTCTTTGCATATTGATGGCAGGCTCACCCTGCTTACCCACATTCTCCTGCACTGACTATGCATATAAAAATGCATACACCCAATCATGTTCTCAATCTGGGTAATTTCTAATTAAAATGCGGAAGCTTCATTATACAAATTTGATGGTTATAAGACCATCCCACCCAGATTACAATTCTTCTATGCGGAGTTTCCTTGACAAACCATACTTGGTCTTAACCAAATTTTAGACCAAATCTAAGCTTGCTTTTTCACATACATTATTGTATGTTCACACAACATGTATTAAACCAATGGTAAATCTTTCCCGCTTATCTCATACCAAGTTCAAACCTTGTTTAAACAATGGCCAACACATATAACTCAAACCTCATATTAACCCTTCTTCACAAAATTAATTTTATGTTATAAATTTAACACGAGTTTTAACTCACCAACTCCGTACCATTCAATTCTATGGTTTGACTTTAATTAAGCCACATACAAGTTTACGGCTCACATTTTCATTTCACACTTTAATAAAACTCAATTATCCAAATGATTAATACGGGCCCCAAAGCTTAACTCTTACCTCTTCACTAGTTAACACCCCTGCAATTTGGCTATGCAATGAGCGTTGATACTTCGATGGATATCATCGAATGGACATCGCATTCTTTTCATCTCCAAGTTTTAAAAGACAAAAACTATGCGAAATAGCTGGGTTTGAAATACCACTAAAACCACATGTTGAATGTTGAGCGCTATCGCGTTTAAAAAAGGAATACCACATACCATTTGAGAAGCAGTGCGATACTACTGGTTTGAACCTTCCAAACTGCTTTTGCTATTTACCATGCTTAACTTGCAATTCCGCTTTGCTGATTCCGCATCTAAACTATGCCATCACTTCTCTGCTATCGATTTTAACTCCGCATAAGTAATTCATGGTTCCGCCTCTTTTGTATTACTTGTACGCCATAAAATTTACATTCGACTTCATGAATTCACTTCATCATTTCACACTCTTCAACTTTGTTGTTCCTTTACCCTTTTGAATGTTGTAACAAAACACCTTACACAGTTCCTTCGTGCCTTCAATTTGACCTCATTCCACACCGATTTTTCAACGATGTTGACCAAGGTTCCACTTCAATATTGTAACATTTTCCGTGAAGTTATTTCCCAGGTTTACTTCATCATCGACTTATAATTCTACGCAATCGAATCTCTAATCGACTACCTACACTCTACACCTTCGGTTCATGCCAAACACATCGTTCAATAATATATATCAGTATGATATAAACAAACAGATACTTACACATCAATTACACTTGATTCTTGTCCCAATCTTGATCCAAGATTGTGTATTCGATCAGATATGTTTAAACTGGATTGAAACTAAATACCAGTCCTTCTCCAGGATTATCGATCCCTCCAGTGATCGATCCTCTCAAATATATGAACAACCTTTATATTGATTCTCGCAATGAATCAACACATTGATATTAACTCTTAACACAGAGTTTTATCACACATTCCTCATACGCTTTCTCTCAGAAACTTAAAAATTCCTCAAGCATACATTTCATATATTAAATCCTTAACACATGATTTTACCCATACATAACTCAATCAATTGATGTGCATAATTCAAACCCAACTCTTCATATATATAAAAATGTAATAAATTACAAGAGACCTTCTTCTCTCTCTCGCTCAGGCCTGATTTTCTGATGATTGGCCTTTCAATCAAAATGCCCGTAGGCTACAAAATCTATTGTCTAAACTCTACTCTAACTATGTCTCCTATCTGCTCTACTTTTGCCTTTAAGGCTTATTAATTTATACAAATTTGGATGAACCAATTTAGGTTCAATCCTTCAATCTCTCAACAAAATCCCCAAAATTTGCAAACCCCTAAAATCTAGATTCTATCCCTAAAATCTTGAAACTGAATCTAAATTAGGATTTATAATCAATTCCTAAATATCTCAAATCTAAAAAATCTGATTTCCCTCATGTTCTCCAATCATTCGGGAACATTTACAAAATCCTCACAATATTAATATCGTTCATTTAATTAATTAAAAAACTCAGAACCCATTAATAATTACATAAGAATCAATATTCTTAAAAACTCAAGACCCCCCTATGTCTACTAAAATACAAAGTATTTTTCAGAACCTAATGCCCCTGCATCAGACTCCCAAGGTTAAAAATGATCATGATCTCCTGATCATGTGTTTTAAATCTTTGTCCTCCTGGATCCCACATTTTTTTCTGCAACTTATTATCAATTTCTGCTATTGTTTGCTGCTTTTCTCCAGGTCTCCATATTTTATGCTGCCTTTCTCCACTGGCTGCACTTTCACAATCTGTCATTGTCTTTATTTTGCTACTGCTGCTACTTTTCTTTCTTGCTGATGTCTTCCTCTGAGACACTTTCATCATTATTCTTATGATCAACTCAATTTATTTGTCCAATGATTCTTCTGATTGCTGATTTCTTACTCCTGCTCTTGCTTCTACTTGCTGAGCTCTGACTGCCACCCTATCATCCTTACCCTCTTGTTTTCTACAATTGAAAACTTTTTCCAAATTGTCACTTAAGACAATTTCTCTGCCTTCTCCTATCAGCAGTTTACTGGACTGGTACATTGTGTACTTTCTTCTACTGTCTTCATCTCTTTGTGTCTGCAATTCCCAATTCTGAAATTGAGATTTCTCTTCCTGCACTGAATTCTGATTATCCAACATAATTTCCAGTAACTTAGTTTATTCATTCCATGGATTAGATAATTCCACAGAATTGTATTCTTCTTCTTTCATTTGACTGCCCAACTGTTTCAAATGTTCTCCAGTACCTGCAACAACACCTGCATTCACAAAAAAATTATTAAAACAAAAATCATAAGGCCTCAATGCCTTTTCTTCCTCTGCCAACATTTTAGTATGCTGCCCTGCATTTTCCTCCTTTATCAGTACATCAATATGCTGATTCATTTTCCCAAAAGAATTCTCTAAAGAATTCTCAAGACTGTCAACAAGTCTTTCTCTCACACCATCTAATTCCAGGATGTTTTCCTGTACACTGTAGTGAACTCTGCCTTCTGCAATCTCTCTTTCATACTCTGAATTTTCCAACAAATATTCTAACAATGCAATTTCTCTATGGAATTCTTTAAGAACTTCATCATCACTTACAGTCCCTGCATTTATACACAAATTTTTAGTTTGTAAATCAAAATTTTCAACAGTATCAACTGTTGTTTCATATACCAGCTCTTCAGACTGAACCACTTCTTCCTCATTCACAAGAATTTCTTCTTGTGCTGTAACGGCTTCAATCATAAATGCATCACTGCTGTCCTCATTCAAGATACATTCCCCATCAGTGTTTTCTGCTTCAGATTATTTATCTTTAGAAAGATATTTTCCCATACTTGTGACAGCTTCACAAGATTGCTCATCCTCCTCTGCAAAACCTGTAATAACATTAAAATCATTAGATTCAAAAACACAAGGTTTTACATCATCCAGCTGATCTGGATTTGCCCAATAACTCAGGAAATCATAAATAATTTCCTCTTCAGCAAGACAAACTTCTTGTTGTCTTAAATATTCTCCATGGTTCATAATATTCTTCATAGATCTCCATTCCTCATCTGTACCCATGGCTTCACTCTGTTCTGCTTCACAAATGGAAGCTTCTATTTTCAACTCAGCTGCTCTGAGTTCTACACAACCCAACTGTACATTCATCCTCTTTTCAAGCTTTCTCAGCTCTTCTGCAAACTGCATGTTCATTTGTTGTTCTCTCTTCTCTTGTAGCCTTTGCCACTTCACTCTCTTCTTCATGAGCCAACCAACTCTCTGGCTTTCCTCTATCATCAATTTCAATTTATTAAATTGTTCTCTTACCTCAGTTAATTCTTTCTCATATTCTGCATCAGCTAACTGTTGCCTTATGCCAATTTCCTTGGCATCTGCTTTCTCCTTCTTTCTGATGTGGCCCCTCTCTGAACCTCTGCTCTCTCCTTTATGACTTTCAGTAGTCATCTTCTTCGCCATGAGTTTCTCACCCGTGAGTTGCATTAAAGCCTTTGCAATAACAAGTTCTCCTTGTTACAATTTACCTCACCAATCCCTTCCTCCGGATATGGTCTTTTGGTAAATAATGGTCCTCTTTCTGCTGGAACCTTTTGAGAATTATTCACTGCTCCTTCAATATTCAAATCATCTGCAACTTCTAGAACACAATTGTCCTATCCATCCAACCTCTGTTGAATTTATTCAGGTTCTACCACACTTTCTTCACTTTAGAATCCTCTGCTAGACTCCTTCATCACTGCTCTCAAAGATGTGATCTGCTTCTGCTGATATTTTCCTCTACTACTTGCAACCTGAATTCTGAAAACAGATTCTTCAAACCAGAGTTATAATAATACTTGTCAACTCACCTTCAAGATCTATGTTGATCTTGCTTTACCTCTCACCTACACTGCAACTCTGTATGCTGCAATTTATTAGTTTTAAAATCTGATATGTCCTTCATTACACATGCATTCAATTAAAAAAAACTTGAACCTTCAAACAGAGCTATTTCCAGCTCTGATACCACTTGATGCCAGGCTCACCCTGCTTACCCACATTCTCCTGCACTGGCTATGCATATAAAAATGCATACACCCAATCATGTTCTCAATCTGGGTAATTTCTAATTAAAATACGGAAGCTTCATTATACAAACTTGATGGTTATAAAACCATCCCACCCAGATTACAATTCTTCTATGCGGAGTTTCCTTCACAAATCATACTTGGTCTTAGCCAAATTTTAGACCAAATCTAAGCTTGAGTTTTCACATACATTAATGTATGTTCACGCAACATGTATTAAACCAATGGTAAATCTAGCCTGCTTATCTCATACCAAGTTCAAACCTTGTTTAAACAATGGCCAACACATATAAGTCAAACCTCATATCAACCCTTCTTCACAACATAAAATTTATGTTATAAATTTAACACGAGTTTTAACTCACCAAATCCCTACCATTCAAATCTATGGTTTGACTTCAATTAAGCCACATACATGTTTACGGCTCACATTTTCATTTCACACTTTAATAAAACTCAATTATCCAAATGATTAATATGGGCCCCACAACTTAACTCTTACCTCTTCACCAGTTAACACCCCTGAAATTTGGCTATGTGATGAGCGTTGATCCTTCGATGGATATCATCGAACGAACATTGCATTGTTTTCATCTCCAAGTTTTAAAAGCCAAAAGCTACATGAAATAGATGGGTTTGAAATACCACTAAAACCACGTGTTGAATGCTGAGCGCTATCACATTTAAAAAAGGAATACCACTTACCATTTGAGAAGCAATGCGATACTGCTGGTTTGAACCTTCGAAACCACTTTTTCTATTTACCATGCTTAACTTGCAATTCCGCTTTGCTGATTCCGCATCTAAACTACGACATCACTTCTCTGCTATTGATTTTAACTCCGCATAAGTAATTCATGATTCCGCCTCTTTTGTATTACTTCTGCGCCATCGAATTTACATTCGACTTCATGAATTCACTTCATCGTTGCACAGTCTTCAACTTTGTTGTTCCTTTACCCTTTTGAACATTGTAACAAAGCCCTTACGCAGTTCCTTTGTGCCTTCAATTCGACCTCATTCTACACCGATTGTTCAATGCTATTGACCAAGGTTCCGCTTCAATATTTTAACATTTTCCGTGAAGTTATTTCCCAAGCTTACTTCATCATCGACTTATAATTCTACGCAATCGAATCTCCAATCAATTGCCTACACTCTGCACCTTCGGTTCATGCCAAACACAGCGTTCAATAATATATATCAATATGATATAAACAAACAGATACTTACACATCAATTACACTTTATTCTTGTCCCAATATTGATCCAAGATTGCGTATTCGATCAGATATGTTTAAACTAGATTGAAACTAAATACCAGCCCTTCTCTAGGATGATCGATCCCTCCAGTGATTGATCCTCTCAAATATATGAACAACCTTTATATTGCTTCTCGCAATGAATCAACACATTGATATTAACTCTTAACATGGATTTTTATCACACATTCCTCATACGCTCTCTCTCAGAAACTTAAACATTCCTCAAGCATACATTTCATATATTAAATCCTTAACACAGGATTTTACCCATACATAACTCAATCAATTGATGTGCATAATTCAAAAACAATTCTTCATATATATACAAATTTAATCAATTACAAGAGACCTTCTTCTCTCTCTCGCTCAGGCCTAATTTTCTGATGATTGGCCTTTCAATCAAAATGCGCATAGGCTACAAACTCTATTGTCCAAACTCTACTCTAACTATGTCTCCTATCTGCTCTACTTTTTCCTTTAAGGCTTATTAATTTATACAAATTTGGATGAACCAATTTAGGTTCAATCCTTCAATCTCTCAACAAAATCCCCAAAATCTGCAAACCCCTAAAATTTAGATTCTATCCCTAAAATCTTGAAACTGAATCTAACGTAGGATTTATAATCAATTCCTAAATATCTCAAATCTAAACTATCTAATTTCCCTCATGTTCTCCAATCATTCGGGAACATTTAAAAAATCCTCACAATATTAATATCTCTCATTTAATTAATTAAAACACTCAAAACCCATTAATAATTACATAAGATCAATATTCTTAAAAACTCAAGACCCCCTATGTCTACTAAAATACAAAGTATTTTTCAGAATCTAATGCCCCTTCATCACATATGTTTTGAGATCTTCAACACTCATGTTGTCAATCTCTTCATATATATAATACACAAAATTAGTGTGTGCATTCTCACGTGCTCTTTGTCGATTTAGAAAAACATCAACTCCACCCAATCCACTGTGAACATTGTCAATGATGGCATCCCTTGCTTCTCGACTAATTTGAGAAGTGGCTTCCATCTCTGACCGCAAATTTTCGACACGAAAAGGTCGACTAACCAATGGTGGCTCAGGGCGAGGCAACTCAACATCACACCTAGCGCCCCTATGGTCACACAATCGACCTTTCCCAGGACCAAAAATTCAGAGGGAAGATCATTGTAATTTGGTTTCATTTGCAAAAAGAATTCTGCATAAAATAATTTTTCAAAATAAAGTGGAACCTCGTCATTCCATGGGAGTCTTCCATAGGCCGCAAGGTGTATATCATACAAATAGCGAGCTATATGAAGGTGCTTGAAATATTGCACCTTCATCATCTTTCTTTTCGGCCCTTCTTTGAAATTAAACATAGACTTTGCCATTTCTATTGTAACTCTTTGTTTAACAACCTCTCATTTATCGGGACCCATCATTGTTTCCTTTCTTTTTATCATGACTTCTACAAAAGTATCAGTGGTTGGCTCAAGCTTTCGGTACACATCTACTAGTTCGCCTAAAGAATGTGTAACTATTTCCAAGCTTTTTCGACTCTCAACAGGTAGAGTCAAAGCCACGAGATCTCTCTTTAATTTTGCATGAAGATGTTGACACCTTTCTAAGGTGCATTGCTACATGTTTTTTTCCCAAGGTATATAGGAAATTTCCATCGGATAAGTCGTGGTTGGTGGAAAACCTTCTTCTTGAATGACGCGTTCTACCCTACGTCTTTTTTGAGAAAAATTTTGGATCAGCATTTTCAACCTCTGCATCAATATATAAAATTTTGTATATCAAAAAAACACATGTAAAAAAAATTGTACAAATTGAATGAAAAAAATATTCAAATTGATGGCCACCTTGAAGTGGTTCGCTAGCATCTTGCCCACCCTGAGACTGTTGAGAACCAGAATGACCCTACTGAGAACCAACATGACCACCGATTGGTTGAGAACCAACACGACCATCTGTTGATTGGCCTTTGGGGGAATACATATCACCACCTTCAAGCAATCCGCCAGCACTTATTGATGGCCCTCTAAGGGAATCTAAACCACCACCAACCTCATGAGACGAGAGAGAAGCTTGATAAATAAATATGAATTTATAATCAATTCAAAAATACACTCATACATATCAATACATGTACATGGGCATGCTCCATTGATGGAGTAGACACCCTTCTCCTCTTAGCTCCTAAAAAATAAAAAATGAAACTTATTAAAAACTAATTAAACTCACAAAATTGATAAAAAATCAATTCCATATGTACACACATGTATGTATATGTATGGATATTTAAGATTATATTTAAATACCATGAACATTCCTCGATCCCTGATCCCCCTCTCTCGTAGAAATATGGGATTCTGTTGATCTTCATCGTTCATCCTCCATGATATATATATCTTCAATGGACATTTAAAATTATTTTTTTAAATTACTATTTAAAATAAATTCAAAATAAATTTTAGAAAATTAATGTAATTTAGTGTACACAAATTATGTAAAACACAACTTTCAAAGCATTGATTGATGTGTGAAACTCAATTTAAGCAAAAAAAATTATAAAAATATTAAGTTCACCAAATTTCGCTTTACATGGTGGGAGCACACTTGGTATAAAATTGAAAAAAACACATGGTCATTAAAAAAGAAGCGTGAAACTCGTTACTCCATTTAAACAAAAATTTGTTGAAGTCCTCGCATTTCAATTTTATAAAAATGTGGAGTTCACCACTTGTTGCAAATGTGAAGTTCACCAAGTTGCACTTAACATGGTGTGGTGGGAGCACACTTAGTATATAATTGAAAAAAACACATGGTCATTAAAAAAGACGCATTTATAAGTACAAAACACACACATATCCAAGATATGTTACAATGTCCATCAATAAATTTTGAAGGAGAGCGTCTCAACACTAATTCATCTTTGAGAGATGAATCTTGAATTTTTGAAGAAAAGCGTCTCAAAAATGATTCATCTTGAAGAGATGAATCTTGAATTTTTGAAGAAGAGCGTCTCAAAAATAATTCATCTTTGAGAGATGAATCTTGCATTGGCATTGCCCCATATAATTCTAATTCATCTATTATTTCATATTTGATAGATGAATCCTGAATTGGCATTTCCCCACGCAATAGATCAACAGACATCTTATTCACATTTGTACAATGTCTTATACTAAAAAATTGAAACTAGCTAACAATATTGCTTGCTATTCCATGTAGTTCTTTTAGCCTCTCCTTCTTAACTTGGTACACGCCATTCATCTAGTTGCACACAAGTTCAGAATTGGTGAAAACTACAATTCCATTTTATCTAAACTCCATAGCTATTCCCAAGCCTTCTATCAATGCAATATAATATAACTTGTTGTTTGTCGTTCTTCCTGATATATTCTTTTTCCTTTGGAAGACTTTTCTAGTCGCAATATTGAAAAGAATATATGTAATCACTACTTTCCTTGGATTGGAATATCAAGAATCATCTATGCATAATTTCCATTTTCAACCATATTTAGTGGGTTTTTTTAACCCTGAAAAAAAACAAATTCAATAAAAATATATTAAATTGACATTTATTGCAAATGCATGGGAGAAACGATACATGTTCATTAGATAATGAAATATGCATGGTTTATCTTAAAGTTTTACTTAACTTTTATGGTAGAATTCACATCTAGAAACTAGATGTGTTAAATATTGCATTGCCTAGAGTTTAAGGGAGATTTATGACACATATACATGGTTCATGCATGGTTTGCATAAAATTTTTCTTTAAAATTTATGGCAGAAATCACATCTAGAATAACATGCCTTAAGAAAGGATCAGATACAGAGGCTACCTAGCCCTTTATAGACTTCTTTAGAACTTGTAGAATTTAAGACTCAACCAACAAGCTAAAATCCTATGGAATTTCAGCCACTTTAGGTTCAATTTTTAGGCCTTAAATTTTGCCTTGAATTAATTGGGGAAAGCCTTGAGTTTGGGGGATACTATCCTATGAGAGTTCAGCCACTTTAGGTTCAATTTTTAGGCCTTAAAGTTTGCCTTGAATTAATGGGAGGAAGCCTTTAGTTTGTGGGAGAAATGACATTGACATGGTTTGCAAAATTATTTTATGCACTTATTAAAACAACTAGTTGTGGTGGTTTATGAAGTTATGTCAAAAGTCATAACTTTATGAGTTTGTGGGAGAATTGAAATAGAAATGACACATGCCTTAAAGTTTTCCTAAAATTTTATGGGAGAAGGGAGAAATGACACATGTACAAGGTTTGCCTTAGAGTGGTAGTGGTTTATGGATATTAAAATGAAGAACTTCTATTTCTGTTCTAGAGATTGACTCAGGGCATTTAATGATATGTCACCTGAGAAAAGATGTGAGATCCAAGAGGTTACATGGCCTTAACAAACTTTTCCTTTAGAACTTGTAGTTAACACCACCGTACAGCTAAACCTACTGGGGTTCAAAATCCTATGAGATTTCAGCCACTGTAGGTTCAATTTTTAGGCCTTAAATTTTTCCTTGAATTAATGAGAGAAAGCCTTTAGTTTGTGGGAGAAGTGACATTTACATGGTTTGAAAATGTATTTTATGCACTTACTAAAAACATGTTTTAAAGTTAATGGGAGAAAGCCAACATGACACATGCTTTAAAAACTTTGCCTAAGAATTTATGGGAGAAATGACACATGTATGATAAATATACATGTGGCCACAGCTTTCCTTAACGGGGTTGTGGTTTATGAACATTAAAATGAAGAGCTTTATTTATATCTGTCTTAGATTAATCTAGGGCATTTACATGATATGTCACCTTTCGTAAAAGATGATCCGCAGGCCACTTCTGGCCCCTGCGGCTGCGGATCGCCTAGAACTTATAGAAACTAACACCATCAGCCCTCTTTACGTACACTCTTCTGTGTAACCTTGTAAGTTAACACTCATCAGATATTGCACAAAATCCTAAGGGAAGTTCACCAATTTGGCCTGCTTAGGCTGAAGTTTTCCCTTTAATTACGTAGACACGGGCTCGCAACACGTGGAGTAATACCATAGCACGTGTCTGCTATCAGCATATATAACATAAAAAATGATACAATATTTTCAGATATATAGGGGGTAAAGGGTTTTTATATTAGCAGGTACAAAAAATGGAGTTCAAAGTTAATGAAAAAATATAAAGGGGTATAAAGAATGTTAATGAAAAAATGAATACCTACAATATCTAGTGATAGTAGGGGTTTTTAAATTGGGGAGGTGTATTGGGTTCATATTGGTAGGGGGTTAAATAATGTGATTTTTAGAGGTATTTTCCAATATATACTCAAATTATATTGTTTAATATACTATGATCACATGTGATATAATTATAGTTCATTGAGTAAAAGCTTCCCTGTGAGGAGAAAGCCTTTAGTTTTAGAGTAACCTTATAAAATTCTTTAATGTGAAGATAATACTTTACCTACAAAACAATGGAATTGAAGACTGTGCTTATATATCAGAGTTCTGTTATGACAAATTAGTTATGTCCTTAATAAGAAGTATGATTTAGCACTTATCAAATTGTTTAATAATTTATAATAATGTCATTTTTGGCTTGTACTATCACTCATCCTTGATATGTACAAGAAGTTTACAACTTCAACATCAACCCACACTATCATCAAAAATTAGTTATGTCCTTAATAAGAAGTATGATTTAGCACTTATCAAATTGTTTAATAATTTATAATAATTGATATGTACAAGAATTTTACAACTTCAACATCAACCTACACTATCATCATATCACTGTAGCCATGTCAATCTAGATTATTTATATCCATTACATCATAAAACACTCCACTTTTAACATTTTAAAAGAATAAAGCAACATGGAAGGTGTTAATGTAGGTACATTAATACACTCCACTTTTAACATTTTACAAGAATAAAGCAACATGGAGGGTGTAAGTTTAGGTACATTAATAAAATACAGCCATGTCAATCTAGATTATTAAGATCCATTACATCATATTTAACACAATCTAGATTATTTATATCCATTACATCCTAAAACACTCCACTTTTAACATTTTAAAAGAATAAAGCAACATGGAAGGTGTAAATTTAGGTACATTAATAAAATATAGCCATGTCAATCTAGATTATTAAGATCCATTACATCATAAAACACTCCACTTTTAACATTTTACATTTTACTCCATTTGAGTTTGGGGGATCCTATCCTATGGAAGTTAAGCTACTTTCAGTTTTTAGGCCTCAAAGTTTGCCTTGAATTAATGGGAGAAAGCATTGAGAAATGGCACATGCTTTAAAGTTAATGGGAGAAATCCAATGACACATGCTTTAAAGTTTGCCTTAAGAGTTTATGGGAGAAATGACACATGTATGGGAGAAATGACACATGTACATGATTTGCCTTAAAGTGGTTGTGGTTTATGGATATTAAAATGAAGAACTTCTATTTAGATCTATTCCAGAGATTGACTGTAGGGGCATTTACTGGATATATCACCTTTCATAAGAGATGAGATCTAGAGGCTACCTGGCCCTTTATAGACTCTGCCTATATAACTTGTAGAAGTTAACACTACATGTCCCAATTATACCCTATGAAGTATGTAGAGGACCCGTGGAATCACTCACACTACTTTACATAGACATAAGGGTGTATAAGAGTGTACTAGGTTCAAAAATATGGTCATATTGTTGGATATATTTCCCAAGAGCCCAAATGTACTCCTTAAGTATATGTGCGGTCTATATAACCATCTACAAAAACAAGTGATTCTTTCCAAGCTAAGGATAATGTATGAGCCATGTGTATACGCACATTATCTAGAAACCATAGGCCAAAATAAAGGGTACTTAAGTGGTTTGAAGAAAAAATAGCACCAAGAAGCTTTGAAGGAGGGGAGTAAGAACTGGAAATAGGAGGATAAGAATAAAATAGCCACTACACATCCATGCAAGGGTAGTAGAAATAATTCTAACCATTGCAACATTGATGGTCACATTAAGGATAATTATTGGATGTTTGGTATGTGTTATATTCTTTATGTGAATACCCCCATGCACTATATATTTTTCTAAGCATAGTGGTGGGAATAAAATGGGAGGAAAGGACCCTCACTTTAGGGTTTCATATAGACGAAAATTTCCCCACACATAGGTGTTCAGGGGTAGTGCCCCAAATAAACATTTTTGGGAAAAACAAATTCTCCCTTTATGATGGTTTTCATCACATGGTTTTTTCTTTTAGCATTTTTCTAGTGCATGGTAGTTTACCCCATGGTTCTACAGTTTCAGTTAAAGAACTAAATTTTTATCTGATCCAAGGTAATGGATTGGTAGTTTATAATTGTCGTGGGATATATACATATATACATACATACATATGTGTGTGTGTGTGTGTGTGTGTCTGATGGTCTAAAAATTAATATACTAATAAAAAAAATGATCTTCTCGTTTTGGGTTTCTCGAGTAAATTATATGTTAATGCATGTGTTTTACATTGAAATTTTTTCATTTTATTAAGAATCTATTTGAAACAATTAACTATATAAGGTTAAAACCTATGTTTTGTATCAAATTACTTTTGGTTTCAATGGGAAACTTTTATGGCTAATGTGTTTTTCTCGAAATGTGATAGACCCCATTAAAATGGGAGATATATCTAATTGATTCCTATGGTGAAATAAAATAGTTGAGTAGTTTAAAGATATATATGCATAAATTCAATGAGCATAGTTTTGAGATATATAAGTCCAAAATGGAATAGTTGTTGGTGAACAAATATCAGTGGATCACTATGGATATATCTTCTTCATTAAAAGGGATTTTTCTAGAATGATGGACTAAGTTGGAAAGAAGGGAAAATATCACAATACAATTGTGTCTCTTAGATGTTGAATAATGTAGCTAGGTTCAGCCTTCATTATTAATATATTTGTCAAAAAGAATTTATAATTATTGTTTCCTAACAAAAATCTATAACTATTATAAAAAAAAAAAAAAATTGTTAGGAAACAATAAAAGGCTAAACAAGCAACAAATGGTTATAGTATTGATGAAAGAGTGTGACCTTCAATTTAGGAAGCTTGTATAGTATGTCTCTTCCGATGCACTACAACTTTTAAGTGGACTAAAATTTGGATTCGTAGTATTTATGCATACTAACATTCAGTGTTGGTTAACATTTATGCCTATTGTTTGTACAAGATATTTGAATTGTTGTTGATGTATGTTTACTGGATGAAAAATAAGTTAACATTTATGTCTATTGTTTGTACAATTTCTTTGAATTGCTGCTGATGTATGTTTACTGGATGTGGCATAGATGTTACAATGAATTTATAATTATAGTTTCGTACTGCTTGATATGGATCAGTGTAGGTGAATCATATATCCATTGCATAGTGTAGATGTGATTATAATTAAAGGTAAAATGAGTACAATCATCTAGCCATTGCAAAGTATACATGGTTTATAGTTAATAGTAAAATGTATACCATATGGTGTAAAATATATGTAGTTAAAATGTAAGAAAAGTAGTTTTTTTTTTTAAATTCATGTGTGGTAGTATGTCACAATATTACTCTATTTAAACATGCTCAACTAAATTTGCAATAGGTTTGGATCCAAGCGGGTTTGGTACAGGTTACTTTCCTCTTTATATACATTTATTAGTATGTAACATATTATTTGGTATAAAATGTTATGAGATTTGGTTTGAATTTTATAATATTTAATTTATTTTAATTATGGTAAAAAATAATAATAATAATTAATATAGTAATTTATTTATATTTGATTTCATGTTAATATAACTTTATATAGAGATAGTTATTATTTTTTTTAATATTTAAATTTTGATGTATGAGTTTCTCTCATCATTATAGTAAAAACCTTCTTTGGTTTAGATCAAGATCTAAAAGGATCCATTCTCTTTCTAATATCTCATTTTAGTGAGACAGGCCACAGAGCTAAGACAAAATAACATTCACTCTAATTAATAAGAAACCAAACAATATTTATTAGCTACCATCTAAAGATAGGTGACTCAACCCCAAAATGAAGACTGATGAGAGTTGACTAGCCAAATCCTCTTCCTTTAAACTTTTCCTAAAGGGTGCAATTCATGATCATAAACTATATTATGACAACAACTAGGAAACTAAAGGTCTCAACAACAATGTCTTCTTCTTCCAAAAAGAGAGAGAAAGAGGAGTCTCTTTCCAAAGCCTATAGAACAAAGGGAAGAAAACTAAACAAGGGTTTTAAATCTATGGGAATATCTTAAAAGCTCTAGAAGATTGTAAACAAAAAGGTTAGTGAGAAAATTGCTAACATAAGGGTGGTTGTGTATACTATCACTATCTCTCTCCTTCACCCAAGGCATCATTAAATTGTGAATACAGGCTCTTTAGGAAAAAATTCAGGGAAGACGATTTGGCTAGTCTACTCTCGCTAGTCTACCCTCATCAATTTTCGATTTTCTAGGTGAGTCATCTATCCTGAGATGGTGGTTAATAAAGATTGTTTATTTTCTTATTGATTAGAGTGAATAGTTTTTTGGCTATGCTTTATTGAGCTTTTAACCTTAACCATAGTGGAAAAAATTAAACAAAACAAATTAGAAATTGGAAAAAGAGAATTTAATTCTTGATTTAGTCTATCTCACTATAATAAAATATTAAAAAGAAAAAAAAAATTAACATTAACTTAAACCATATATATATATTTTTTTTAATAATGATTAGACAAACTCATACATCAAAATTTCAATATAAAAATAATAATAATTATTGACATAAAATCAAAATATAAATACAACCATTCAAAGCATGTTGGAAAAAACTAACACTTCATGTAATGTTATGTTTCCACTTTTTCACGGTAAGACAAAGCTATTTATCATTTAAAGAGACAAATGACTTAATATTTCAATTCACATAGTCAAGTGATTAAAACAACCGAGAATTTCCATTCAAACACAATCCTCGTCTATTCCATTCCACCAACTGCTCCTCGTCCGCGTCAATTTTATTATTTGTTGACTTTGGTCAACTCAAACAGAATCGTCGTGTGGTGATGTGTGGGTCTCACGGCGAACATTATTTTATTTCTTGGACTATAGGAAATTAAATGTAATTGGGCATATTGCTCATCCTTAGATTCAAATTCAGTTAAATCTAATTTCGGTTATATTGAACAGTATTTGCCCAACCCCATAATTTCTTATAGCCCAAGAAATATGCATAAATATGTATCGTCGGGTCTCACATGTGAATCAAAAGTCTCGGAGTGTAGGTAAAACACGACAATCAATTCTTCGAGTTCCGCGTCGATTTTATTATTTGTTGACTTTCGTCCACTCAAACACAATCGTCCTCTATTCCATAACTTCTCCTCTTCGTGGGCCATCAGTTCTTGCAGCCTTCTCACCATTTTGTGTTCCCGTCATTCTTCTCAATCATTTGCTTTTGCTCACAAATTTTGTCTCTCTCGACCGATAAAATAGGTTTTCACTTGATGTTTTGATTTTTGTATTTTGTTTGAATTTCATATTTTAACTTTCCTATTAGTTATTTTGTCTCTCGACATTGATAAAATGGGTTTTCACTTAATGTTTTGATTTTTGTATTTTGTTTGAATTTCATTTTTTAACTTTAAGCAAGGTAATGGTTAAAAATCATTTAAATTTTTTAATTAAGTTGTCAAAATCATTTAAAAATTACATTACACTTAACTAATTTTAAGTTGTTACTATTATTTTTAAATTTTATTATATAATATCTCTTTCATATTGAGATAATATGATTTAAATGGAAATAATATTAAAGAGACGAATGATTAAAATTTTAAAAGTAGAATTTATATAGAGAAAATGTATATGATGTTGTATAGTTGTTATAGTATTGATCTCACTAGCCACTCAAAATTGACACATATACAACCAATATTTAAATAAAATATATATAACATTAAGTGCAAATATCTTTTAATTTATATCCAAAATTTTTCGGGCCCACAACTATCCATAAACAGTGTTTTAAATATCAAGAGTACAAAATATCTTG
This sequence comes from Pinus albicaulis, assembly GCA_034641835.2. NCBI lineage: Eukaryota > Viridiplantae > Streptophyta > Pinopsida > Pinales > Pinaceae > Pinus > Pinus albicaulis. Next base: position 432,456,469 of record CM076575.1, on the reverse strand, counting down.
TCCCAACTTGAAAATAAATAAAACTATAAGTTGTCTCAAAATGGTCTAATCCACAGTTCGGGTGTGGAGATTTGAGCGACTAGGAGCTGCAACTAAACCCTAGCTCTTGCCCTATCCCTTGGGTTCCTCTACGGCCGCCAAGGGTTGCTGCAGGCTCTGCGCCTGTGGCCCTACTTTGCACTACTCCCGACCTCTGTGGCATCTGCTATGGAGCAGAATTCTTGCCACGCAGGGTCCTCTTTCAAAGAACAGGTTGTGGGCTCCTCCCACACTCCTAACCTTTCGTTCTTCACGCGCCTAATAAAATCTTCAGCCTCTCCCCATTCAGATTTAGCTCCCCTTGTCAGGAAAAAGACAAAGATAACCACGACCCCAATCAGGTTTGCTTTGCAAACGGGCACCAAGATAAGACAGGGGATTCTGAGCGAACAATACACCTGTCAAAGAACCAGGATGCTAAAAACTCTAAAGCTAAAGAGAGGGATCAGAACAAGAAGCAAAATACGCATGTCTGCCACCCAAAAGCATCGAAAATCCAGATATAGAGGTCTACAGGGAGTACATGAAAGAACATGCCATCATATGTAAATTTATGGGAATCTGGCCCTTAGAATGAGCCCTTAAAGGTTGGATCCAAGCTAAATGGAACCCTAAAGGGGCAATAGAACTTCAGCTCGGATCGAAGGGTTTCTTCACTATTGTCTTTGCTCTCCTGGAAGACAAGGAGAGAATCTTCGAAGGGGGTCCGTATTTTTTCAACTCAGCTGGTCTTTATATGAGATTCTGGAAGGAGAACTTTACTCCTGAAAAAGAAGACTTCACTCGAGTCCTTGTCTGGGTAAGACTATATTCTCTCCCTACAGACTACTAGGCACCCTCGGTTCTCCAAGCCATTGGCAATAGTCTGGGAAAATACATCAAGATGTCAGAGGGTACCACAAATGCTCATTATATTTCATATGCTCGAATCTGCGCATATATTGATGTCTCTGACGCCCTTCCAGAAGCCATCAACTTGAACTTTTGAGATGAAACCTGGACTAAAGTAGTGAACTATGAACACATACCATTTCATTGCAGGAAATTCCATGAGCGTGGTCATCTCTTTAGAGACTGCCCATAGAACCAACCACCCCCAAAAGAAATTCCATTGAGCATGAAGGACGAGCAAGGATTCATCAAAGTAAGTCACAAAAGTAGGCAAAGTAGAAGGAACAACACGGGAAGAGAAATCCCAAAGTAGGCACATCAAAACAGATATGAAATCCTTGCTCCTACTACAGAGGAAACTGGATAGTATAGCAATAGCAAGGATCAGAACAAGGAAATGGATATAGACATGGAGAACACATTCAATCCCTCTCAAGCAGAACAAGCAACCCAGGAGGAAAATGAAATGGAATTCACACAAGACCTACCTACTTCAGAGGAAAAAGTGATAGAGGACATCCTGATGGGAATGGACCTGCAAAATATCTCAAAGAAATGGACCTCAAAATGCTTTGAGGGTATACCAGAAGACTACCTCCAAAGAATTGAAGAAGCATATACTCTGCAAAAAAACTTCCAAAAGCAAAGATAACATCAAAGCAAAGGAAAAAACCAAGCTGGAGGAATCAAAGCGAACCTTAAAGCCAACAACCAGATCATAAAAGGGCAACCAAAAAGAAGAGGATGGAAAACAAACAATCAACGCCTCCAAGAGCTTGGAAACGAACTCATCAATGCGGGCAAGGTAAAGGTTCTATCTCTAGCTCCTAATATTTTATCATGATCTACACATCTTGGAACATTAGGAAACTCAATAGTCCTACAAAAAAAAGGATCCTCAAATCCAAGGTTACCTCAGGAAAAATGGATATTCTAATGCTACAAGAAACAAAAAGTGGACTGACTGAAATGAGGTCCATCCAACAAGCCTACTTTAAGAAGCAGTACAGTCATGCAGCCATTGCAGCCACGGGCACTGCTGGAGGCATAGCAACATTTTGGAAAGACTCTAGGTTTCATCTTATCGACTCCTTTGTCTCCAGACATGCCCTCACCATGATTCTCCAAATTACAGGAACTAAAGAACAACTATGTATTACCAATGTTTACAGTCCCCACATGGTTCATGAACTTCTGGCCTGGCTCAATCATCTCACATCCATCCTCCAACCTCTGGATCATAAGTATCAGCTCTTGGTTGGTGACTTCAATATGATCCTAAACTTGGGTGAAAAAAGGGGTGGACTTCGCAGATTAGACTCAGACTCTCAAGCCTTCCAAAACATGATTGATGACCTGGGCCTCATCGATACTCCCACGAAGAATGGCATCCACACCTCGAATAACAGGAGAGGGGGAGAGCGTCAAATCACTTCTAGACTTGATCGCTTTCTTCTCTCAGAAGAGTTATTCCTCTCCTCTCTGGAAACAGAGGTTAGTATTGCTCTGCAAGCTGGCTCAGACCCTTGGCCGATCGTTCTAAGAATCAAGATCTCCGAGAGGTCGAAGAACACTCCCTTTAGGTTTGAGGCATTCTGGCTCTCCCACCCTGATTTCCAAGACAGAATTAAGGAATGGTGGGCCACTTTGCCTCCTCAGCAGGGCAACAAGATGCAAGGCTTTCATCAGAGACTAAAATTCATCAAGCATAAATAAAAAAAAATGGAACCAGGAAACCTTTTGAGACATCACTGCAGGGAAAAAAGTGCTAGAAATAAAAATGAGAGCAACTAAACAAAAAATCATTCAAAATGGATTGACAGAGGAAACCTAACAAGCTGAAATGGAATTACAGAAACAATGGGAGGATAGGGTCTCCCAAGAAGAAACCCTTTGGAGATAGAAATCAAGGATCAGATGACTCAAACATGGGGAGAAAAATACTGCCTTCTTCCATAAAACCATGATCCAACATAGAAAGCACAACAGGATTCTCAATCTCAAAAATAAGCAGGGTCATGTGCTTAATACCCATCAGGAAATTGAGGAAGAACTGCATCAGCACTTCTCGAGCATCCTCAAATATGGGGGTCAGCACAATGAGGATCATATCAGGAAGATCACCAACAACATCCCCTCTATTTTGACTAGAGAACATAATCAAATGCTGCTAAAAAGGATTACCATCGAGGAAGTGGAAGAGGCTATTCAGTCGATGCCAAATGGCAAGGCACCCAGGCCAAATGGCTTTACCATCGACTTCTATAAGTCTTGCTGGAGCATGATCAAAGAGGAGGTCTATGATTTGGTGGAGAAATCTAGATTAAAGAAATCCATCTTTCCCTCCCTCAATGCTACTTTTGTGGTGTTCATTCCTAAATCTGACAGAGTGGACACTCTGGATCAATTTAGACCCATTGCTCTCTGCAATTTAATATACAAGATTATCTCTAAGGTTCTAGCCAATCGCATCAAACCTCTCTTGCCTCTCTTTATCTCAGAAAATCAAACAGGGTATGTTGAGGGCAGACAAATCATGGACAACATCATCCTCTTGTAGGAAATCATCCACTCACTCAAAGATCAGGGCAAACAAGGTATGCTTATTTAGTTAGACATGTCCAAGTCTTTTGACAAGATCAATTGGAATTACATCATACATATGTTAGCAGCCTTTGGGTTCAACAAAGAATGCATCAAGTGGATCATGGCTCTTGTTTCAGGGGCTTTCTTCTCTATCCTTCTTAATGGCTCCCCTACATCTATCATCAACCCTTCGAGGGGAATTAGACAAGGGGATCCTCTCTCCCCTTTCCTCTTTGTCATCATGGCGGAGGGTCTGGGTAGGTCCATCTCAGTTTCCTCTTCTTGCAATCTCCTCTCTGGCCTTAATCTCTACCCCCCCTGCCTCCCTCAACCTAGCAGCAATTTGTGGACGATACTCTCCTTATGGGTTGCCCTACTGCTAGGGAAGCCCTTGCTTTCAAGAAAATTATGGATGACTTCTCCCTGGCCTCGGGCTCTGTGGTAAATAATGCCAAGTCTAAAATATTTTTACTCAAAACCCCCTCCACCATCCAAACTCACATCACCTTTATCCTTGGTTTCTAGAAGAGCTGTTTCCCCTCCAAGTACCTGGGTGTTCCCCTTACAGACAAGCCTTTGGCCTGCTCGAATTAGGAACCTCTCATCTCCAAGGTCAAGAAAAAAATCTCCAATTGGACCTTTAGGTCCCTCAACCTTGTTGGTAGATTAATCCTAGTTCACTCTATTCTGGAGGCAATGCCCCTCTACCATCTCTCGGCCATTGCTGCTCTGAGAGCCATCTCGAACCAGATCAGTGCTATTCAGCAGGACTTCCTCTAGAAAGGCAAGGCCAATAAAGGTAAGTCGGCTTTGGTGGCTTGGGATAAGGTCTACTCTCCCAAGGTTGCGGGCGGTCTTGGCCTTCGTGATCCAGACCTCCTAGGAAGGGCTCTAGGAGCCAAGACCTAGTGTCGTTGGCTCACTATTCCCTCCTCTCACTGGGCCTTGCTTTGGAAGGCCAAATATGCCCCCATTCTCCCTTTCGACTCTCTTATCAGGATTTCGAGCAACCTCAAAGGTTCTTCTATCTAGAACTAGGTGTGGAACAACAGAATGCTCATTCAAGAACATAGCTTCTGGGAGATAGGTAATGATCAGAATGCCTTATTCTGGGTGGATGCTTGGGAGCAACAACCCAAATTTGATTTGGATATCTATAGGCCAATCAAAGAGAAACTTGAAGTGCACAAAAAAAGCAGAGTCAAAGATTACTGGAAACTTGCGGGAGACTCGGAATGGAGGGAATGGGTGAAAATCCAAGATTTTCTTCGCAACCATCTCCATCAGCCGATCAATATCCTAGCAGAGGAACTAAATAACATGAAAATTCAAAAGGAAGAAGGGTCGAACATCCTCCGCTGGGGCACTAATGCGACAGGGAAATTCAACATCAAAGAAGCTTACAATATCTTGCAAAATCCTACCCCTGTCCAACTAGATCGCAAATGGCACAATCTCTAGAGCAGGAAACATTGGCCAAAGATTACTCTCTTTCTCTGGTTGGTTATGCACAGGAAAATACTTACTTGGGATAATCTTCAAAATAAAGGCTTCATAGGACCTTCTGTATGCATGCTTTTCCAGTCTGAAGTAGAAACGACCAATCACATCCTCAACACCTACCCCTATGCCTCCAACATCTGGTCCTGGTTCCTTCATGTCTTAAAATCCTCTAACTACTCTCTTGATTCCATCCATTCCTCTTTGGAAAATTGGCGCCCTACCTTCTCCAATCAACCCCTCGTCAATTTATCCTAGAATCTCCTTCCGGGCATCATCTGCTAGGCCCTTTGGAAGGAGCGAAACTCCCGAATTTTCAGGAATTTTGCATCTAAGGAAGAAAAAACGCTCCACAAAATTAAAATTACTCTCCGCAAATTGGCCTCCATAGCCAATCTCCAGAACCCACCAAACCCTCCCTCTGTGGCTAATTGCAGAATCCTTTCCCTTCTCAACTTCCCCCCCCGTTCATGCACCATTGCTCCCGCTGATTCTATCTCTCCCTTGCCTTTGTCCATTTCGCAACCTCCAGAACTTTCCTTCATTAAAATCAATTATGATGGATTGTCCAAGAATAACCCAGGTATGGCGGGATTCAGCGGTGTGTTCTGCAAACCTCAGGGTTCCATCATTTGGATTTACTATGGCAGTCTGGGGCATACCACGAATAATGCAGCAGAGCTCCATGTGCTAGCAAATGGCATAGCAATTGCCAAGAAAAACAACTACTGGCCCCTGCTTGTTGAGGGCGACTCCAATGTGGCTACCCAAGATTTCAGGAAGTTGCAGCAGGGACGTAGTGTTGCGAAGGTCTCAGAATGCTGGTGTATTAACAGAATATTACACAAAATCAAAGACAACATAGGGGAAGCGTGAGGCATCTCTTTCATTGCAGTCAGAAGGGAAGCTAACAAGTTAGCTGACTATCTTTCTAACCAAGGCATAAAGACTTCAGCAAGATTAGTCTCCAAGGACTGGACAGCTATTGACTCTCCAACGGTTAAAACTGATTATACACTCATTAATGAAACTGACCTTCAAAAGGCGGGGGTCTTGTTAGAACCGTGAGATCCTTTCACTCATTATGACAGAGTACATTGCAACCCCTCTCACGAATGATCTTGGTAGTGGCTGGTCCTTGGGAGGCTCACCCTAGTACACTCCCATGCATTACCATTACACCCAGCTTGCCTCCACCAAATTTGATTGCATGCGCAACAACAGTTCACTCGCTCCTCATTTCCCTTGGAATGCCTCCTTATATTCCCCTCACCTCACCATCAATCTTCTTTATCTCCCTCAGTTCAGCCCCCCTCTCACCCTGAGAAGTAACTGCTGCTCTTGGCTTTGGCTGTATCCCTCCCTCTCTCTGTGCAACCTGCCAACCATGGCTCCCCATCGTCGCCACCCTCCTCCCCAGCTTTGTGGCACTCACAATTCCTACTGGCATAATCCCTCCCATCCCCCGGTAATAAGGGGAGAAATTTTGGCACGCAATGTGGCTCGTTCCTTCGCGGAGAACACCCCTGAGTCGTTGCAGGAAATTCTGGCTGGGTTGGATGTGGAAGCTTCGGCTCATTGTAGGGCCACCCCCTCGGAGACGGTTGATAGATAACTCCAATGCATCCTTGACCCCACCTTAACCAGAAGCCGTGAGAACCTCTACACCTATGCAATCGATCTACACTGGCACACCAAGACCTTGTTAGCAATGGCTCTCCAGGGCCAGAACAGTGTCACCAAGCGTCTGGAAAAGAAATTGGACACGTTGTCAGATAATTTCGAAGCCTACATCAAAGCGGTCCACCACCTTCGTTTTTTTGATAGCTCCTCCCCGCATTATGACTTGCTGAAACGCAGCTCTTCCAAGCACCAGCATCCGAACCCCAGAGTCAAAGAGGAGATCTCTGCCATGAGGAATCCACAGGAGGCGGGCCCATCTCATAGCCATCATTTCGACCTTGAGGAAGGGACCCTGGATCACCCGATAAGCATGGATGACTATCTCAATGAGGAGGAAGAAGTGTAGCCCCCTCGAGTCCTTAATTCCCTGGTCTTCTCCTGGTAGTTTCTCATTTTTGTCTTTATGATAGTCAATCAGCATGTGAGATCTATAGATATTTTTTCCAGTTTCATAATTTTCTGGATTTATTATTTTGGTCATAAAGTGTTATCTTGTCTCCCCACTCAGCTCTTCGTCCCCTGTTTCCCTCTCCCTAAGTGTGGGATCGACCCTGTGTTTGAGCTGGACTCTGATCTACAGCCAAGAGGATTTTTTTGTATGATATTTTTCTCCACTTAATGTGAATAGTTCTTCCAAATTTACAAAAAAAAATGGTCTAATCCACCAATACAAGGTTCTCATCACTTCAAGCCCCACTGAACTGAATTGGAACTAAGTATCCCAATGCACATTCATATCTTCACATATAAAAAATTGACTCTATGTCAACCATAACTGATGTGTTATTCAACAATTCAACCCACTATGTTCAATAAATGATACCCAAACCCATTAAATTTAACATTAAACTAGATCAAACCATAAGGATTGACCATAGCAAATTCACAACGATTGGATCACATCCAAATCAACCTAGAACACACATTCAAAATTGAGATATTGCAATCCATGTCAATAGTGGTTTATTGATGGCATCATGATAAATGAGATTGTTTGGATGATCATATTCTAGATGTTTACCCTATCCTCCATTATATATTCCCAAGTGAAGACAAGAATGATGTTTCTATCTCTCCATCTTAATTAGGGAGGACATATCTATTCCAATAAAGGAATTAACTCATTCCTACGGAAGGAATGTACATAAGCTCACTCTTGGCTTAAAAATTTTGTTTCCAATAATTTTTTTTCCAATCTCCCTCTTAATTAGCAACCTACAATAGCTCCTTAGGTGGAGATGATGGGACAAACAATTGCTTGAATAAATCCTCCTTTGCGATGTCATGAAATTATTTTCATTATCTAGGGGTCTTCATTTTTTGGGACTTCTTCATAGGGCACAAACCATCCATTACTTTCATCCTCGAACCATGTCATAATTTCTTTCATTGGAAAGTGATATATCAATCCATATATGGCCTTCCTTCATGACATGTTGCCTTTTTCATGCCATGTTTCATTAAGGATATTTCATCCTACTAAATGGTTATAAATAGGGGAAGACATCTATAGCTCTTTCCAAGGAAACCCTGCATAAGCCCATCCAGATATCATTAAAAAATAGGAAATGAACATTAAATAAAAATTACCTTTGTGATGATCTTTCATAATGACATCTCCCAGTTTGTATCAGCGTCCTGCATACATATTGACACATCTCCCAAAGATATATATATATATATATATATATATATATATATATATATATATATATATATATATATATATATATATATATATATATTAAATGGTCTCTTTATTTTTCCAAACTCCATTAGAGTCTTCATATCTTTCAAATATTCTTGGTATTTGGTTGTTGATTTCCTTTTCAATGGTTGCATATCCCACAATCTCTTCCTTCCTTTCTTCACACATTTCATTCCCAGGAATTTCCAGTCAGAATTACTCCTGTTGTTATCAATCGCCTCATATTACAAATGAGGACATATTATGTTGATTTTATCTAGACAAAGTGTGACTCATTCCTTTCTCCATCTTCTCAATGGAGGATATAATTTCCTTTGATCATGTTCTTAAAGTAGATAATTCATTCATATTTTCTGCAACCATATGACATGACTCCAAATTAATTAAAAGAATACATACCTCATTCTTCTTTTAGGTCATCTATACTTCCTTCAGAAGATTCCTTGATTGAAAGAACTTCAATCCCGTAATATTATTTACCTCTTTTCATACAATCATCCTAATAATTCCACAAGTTAGAATTCTTGATAAAACACTTGCTTCTTCTCTATATCGGTGAAACTTCCGATGAATATTCTATCAAAGAATATTGAGGATCTAGAGTATCCCCATCCAACATATGTTTCCTTTTGATTGATGTATGATGAGCCTTGTCCGGGATGACCTTTTCCTCTTTCCATAAGTACTACTTATGCTTCTAATGATGTTACCAAGAGATATCTTATTCCATAGACCTATTTCAGCTATCATTCATGATTCCCTATGATGATATAACGAGCTCTCTCTTCTAATTCTTGTATGATGCTATGATGCATGCTATCATGTAATTCTAATGACAGATATATTATACAACGTAAAAACTTGAAAAAAAAAACTAGAAAAGACTTTGGTGAGGAAGACTATCTCAATCATATGAGAGATATTTTACTTCTTGTTTCTTGAAATTCTTCTTTTCATCTTCCTCCATATCCTCGATGATATGGGCTTCTTCTCTTCTGATTTTTTTATTCTCCTTCTTGAGATTAGGAAAATATCTTCTATAGTTCCCATATTCCCAAAAACCATAACATTTAATGATAGCCATATTCTTCTTCTTTTTCAGAGGACCAAACTTTCCAAATTTTCCCTTTATTTTTTTCATTGAAGCATATGCTTGATTTTTCTCACCTGATCTGACATCAAATTTTTTCTTTAGCCTTAATTTTTCAATCTTTCATAGTGACCGCAATTCATGGAATGGAGTAGCATATTCCTTCCCATAAATTCTTTAAGTAAAGTTACCCTACCCCTCCGGTAGTGAATTTAGCACTATTGTAGTCATTTCTCTATCAGACATGACTTCTCCTAGATCTTGACGTTGATCCCCAATTTTAGATATCCTCATAAAGTACAAGGCTATTCTATCTTCCCTTGACATATTCAACTTATATAGTTCTTTCCTTAGAGAGATAACTTCTCCTACAGTGCTTGCGGAATACAACTCTACTAGTTTGTCATATATTTCTTTTGAAGTTTCAATTTTTGATACATATGGAATGAGAGGATCCTTGATGGATTCAATTAGAATCCTTTGAGCCCTAACTTCCCCTTTCATATGCTTTGCAAGAGCTTGATAATATTCCTTTCCTGGTTTATTGATTAATCCTTTGACATGTTCCATAACCTCATTTTCAATGAGATTCAAATTTGTCCTTTTCTTGCATGCAAGATAGTTTGATGCCCCAACCAATTTGTTGCTTTCCTTGCAAAAATAAATTTTGATAGATTCAAATATGGACGCAAATATACTTAATTGATAGGATGGTATTTCTTCTTTTGCTTCCTTAATGTTTATGATGATATAGAAAATGGAAAACTTCTCCTTGATGAAGGTATTTTTCTTCAATAATGATCCTTGATTCCACAAAGAGGGAGATCCATTTGGATCCTTTGATGGTGGAGTCTTTGTTGATGAAGATCAATGATGACTTCTTGAAGGTGTATTTAAATGGGAATAAACTTGCTTAAATGAGAGGGAACTAGCCTTATAGCCTTTTGAATGTGATGAAAATGTCCTTTGATACTCGATTCCATACTATTAGAGGAAAAGAAATCATTGTTGAGAAGGATTCTCCCTCCTAACAACTCGAGTCAACCATCGACCCCTACCCCTAAGACCTCGTTTAGACACAACCCAAAATATTATTCGATACATGAAAAGGTCAACTCCTCTACTCCAGGGAGCACGACTAAGTCTATGCAATCCCCTTACCTTCAGTATTCACCCTCAGAAGGCATTACGTCATCAAACCTAGGGTATCACATCATCGAAGACATGGAGAAGACACAGACCAACATTTCGCTCTACGAACTCGCCAAGATAGCCAAACAATGTGAACTGATAATTAAGGCCTTCACTACCATGTCTTGTGACTATTAAGTCTACCCCCTTTTCAAAGACAAGATCTTCCAGCAACTATCGGCACTCAATCAACCTCCAATACATAGTTAATGTTGGAAATGCCAATTCGAGAGGTTCAACCCGCTTTTTCTTTTGTATTTGAAAATATTCAACTATGATGTACAAAATTTCCTTTTCAACTTCGGTGCATCGACCAATGTTATTCCTCTACCTGTGTGCAAAAAGCTAAACATTCAACCTCAGGAGACGAGTATTAAAATCATTCAACTGGATATATCTCAATTCGTTGCCATTTGTGAGATGAATAATGTGATAATTAGGTTATCTTCAGACTCCAGATTGAATCAATGTATTGACATACTTTTCATAAACATCCTAGAAGCATATGACTTATTGCTCAGCAATGACTGGTCGAGAAAACTCCAAGGGTATTTTGCCACTGACTAGTAGCACTTATGGCTTCCTTATAAAGGCAACAATAACTAAATCAGTTTTAACAAAGAAACCTACATGAATTATACGATTACATATTTGGAATTCCCAAACGATCTCATTAGTTTTTCTTAGGAATAATTGGGGATGTGTTTCTTGGAAACCAACCTTGGGTGCTATCAAGCCTTGACATCGCCCATCACACCTGACACCTAGCTGGAGAAACTTCCTTCCTCTCTAGGTGATGCTAATGAGCCATGTAATATAGATGTGAATACTTTTAGCATAGATGTAACTAGGAATGAAATTTGGACTTTATGTTATGATGGCCCAAGACTCAAGATGGAGCTTGTGCTATTTGTATCCTCATGGACCCCCAAAAAAATAAATTTTTGATTTCTTGTCGGTTATAATTTCAGTGCACTAAAAACACTACAAAGTATGAGGCACTGATCCTTGGGATCAAGAAGGCTATCTACCTAAAGTTCTAATATTTGAAGGTGACTGACGATTCGTAAATCATCACGAGGAAAGTACAAAATACGATTCATTGTCTATCACTGGACCTAAAAAATGATTAGTAAGAGGTATGGAAATTAATCTCTTCCTTTAAAGCTTTCAACATTAATTATGTTCCTAGGATTAATAATGTTGTTTATGTCACTTTAGCCAACGCCGCAACTAGGTTTACACCTCTAAGAGATGGTTTTTATATTGAGATTGTTTATAAACCTATTGTTCCGGATAACATGACTAAGTTATGCATTTTTAATGATGATCAATAGATACTCGACTTTACTCTGAACATTGAGATGTTTAAGGATGCAACAATAGAAAAGAAAGAACACAAAAATTCCTTACAAGAAAAATCAAATGATCATAAGGGAAACCCCATTCCCAAAGGTGTAGTCACGCTAGAAATTTTTTTTGATCTGCATAATCATTTTCGTGGCCCATTGAATACCAAGACACAAAGCTCCACATTATCACACAAGAAAATTAATCTCAGGATTGAGACTGACCTCAAATTCATCAATCTTGGTAGTGGATGTTCGATTGATGAAAAACAATCATTCATCGAATTATTTAAGAGGTATTGAGACGTGTTTGCTTAGACATATGATGACCTAAAAACGTATGATGCTCGCATTATCCAACATGTTTTACCTATAAAATAAGGGGTCAAAACTTTCCAACAAAAATTGAGGAAAGTACGTCCTACTCTAGATCCCCTCATTCAAAAGGAATTGAAGAAGTTTCTTGATGCACGTATTATTTTCAAAGCCAAGCACTCCACTTGGGTCTCGAATTTTGTTCTTATACAAAATAAGTCTAGTGAGAGCTACACATCTTCCTCATACTAAAAAGTAAAAATAAAGTGGTCATTTTTTTGGAAATGTGCTCACTATTGATGGTTGGGGGGGCGGGTGAATCGGTAGTGATTGTGTTTATTAACTTTTAAATATTTTTCAATTACTAAAACACAACATTCATTAACCCATTATTAGATTAAATCATTTATCAAAACACATGAGAACCATAAGAAATAACCAAATAATCATGCACAAGAGAAAACATTTATTAACCCATTAGTAGACTAAATCAGATATAAAAACACATGAGAACCATAAGAAATAACCAAAGAATCATGCACAAGAGGACACAAGATTTGTTCTGGTGGAAAACCCTCTCCGAGTAAAAAATCACCCTTGTTGTTGTTGCATTGCTCAAATAATTATATTAAATCTCAAGAAAGTTAGTTACATAGAATATACAAATGGCTAATATCAGTGAGAACTATGATCCTCATCTCACGACTCTACAGACACCCAATTGATCAACAAGCCTTTCCCAACACCCATTGGGCTTATGAAGAATTTTGTTCTCTGTACTGAATTTGTTGGAGCCCCCACTCCACTCTTCTATATGACCCTCGTTTCACAATATTTCAGATTGGAATCAATCTGAATCGCTCAACTATAACAACACAACCATCTCTAGCAATACAATCTCAATACAATATAGCAATCTCACTGAAACAAATTCGCACAACTCTCTCAGTCACTTCAACAATCCAATCAATAATACATGTTGCATACATAAAAGATATTTTGATGAAATATGATGATCAAGCATAAAGGAAATGATCTACAATAATTCCTACTCCATTACCATACTACTCCATAAGATCTTCGTCGAATCATAGTTATGTTTCCATCTTCTACCATTGTGAACTGCTGAAGAGTTTCGGTAGAATTCCCTACACAATTTTCACACACCACTCTTCTCTCACACACAATCTCCAATATGACACAACCATCACATTTTCTTCTCAAGTGAACCAACCAAAATAGACTCATGATCTCCATCTATTTGTAATATCCATCAGAAAGCTCATCAAGTTCCACCCTTGCCACGGTCATTTGAACCTTGTAATATGAGGTCACAAATTTCCCCAAAAAGTTCTTCAAAAATCAATACTCCTTGCTTCTCCAATGCATAAGGTCTCAACGTAGTCTTCCAAGTAAAGACTGTCCATCGCATCGGCAAAGAATTTCCCTCTTTTTCCATCCCTACATTTGTCCCATCCTCCAAAAGCTCCAATGACACACAAGTTATATCCATACTTACATCCTCATAAGGTCTCTCCAAGTGAGTGTCCTCCATCATCAATGTCTGCAAAGTGCACGATCCTGGTCCAACTTGTTCATCAAGTTATTCCTATATCATTGACACATGTGAAACATCCTCTTATTCACATGTCTTGGCTTCTTCTTCTTCATCATAATCTGCAGCACCATCCTGCTCCATTGCCCAACCAAGTCGAAGAAGCTCTACTTCAACATTCTCCTCCAAGACTTCAAGTTCAACACAAATCTGTGGGTGCTCTTCTTTCATGCACCCCAACTTGTACAGGGTTTTAAAAAGCCACCCTTGACATTCTTCCCAACTTTCCATGTCTTTTTATGTAGCTTCGACCTTGACCAATGTCTTTCCCCTACCAATGTTTCACCGATAATAACCAATATAATTTTGAAGATTTGATACCAAATATAGCCCTGTTATTGTATTCCTGCTTCAATATTCAATCTTCAATAAAGCTCAACTCACCCTGAATCGAGATCTGATACCATCTTTCACAAAGTGGTAGTGGTTCTAGTGCTTCATCGGTGTGAGGGCGCCCAAGGAAATGTGTTTGGGTGGGTCGGGTTGAGCCGTGTCATGTCAGGGCAGCCATGTCAAAAATGCTTAATGGTGACCACCCATGTGCCTTGTGCATGTTCATGCGGCCCGTTTGTCATTTGCTCCCATGAGCCTCCATTCTAGTTGTGTGTTCGGGCAATTCGCGTCGTGCAGTTCGGGTGGGTCGGGTCGTGCCATTAGGGCGGGTCGGGTCATGTCATTCGGGCCATGTGTTTGGGCAGGTCGCTTCACGTGGTTCGGGTCATGCCATTAGGGTGGGTCGGGTCATGTCATTCAGGTCATGCGTACTGGCGGGTCGCGTCGAGTCATTCTGGTTGTGCGTTCAGGCAGGTTGGGTAGTGCGTTCGGGCAGGTTAGGCAGGTCAGGTCAGGTCATGTCATGTCATGTCAAGGGACCATGTTAAAAGTGCTAAATTGTAACCACTCATGTGTCTTGTGCACATTCCTGCAGCTTGCCTTCCATTTTCTCTCTCCTGCCTTCATTCGGGTTGTGTGTTCAAGGGGGGGGTGTGAGGTAAGGTTGCGTGAGGGCGACCATGTTAAAAATTCTAAGTTGTGATCACCTGTGTGCCTTGTGCACATTCGTGTGACCCATTTTCTATTTCTTCCCTCGTGCTTTCATTCGGCCAGGTCGGGTCGTGCTATGTGAGGGCACCCAAGGAAATGCATTCGGGTGGGTCCAGTCATGTGAGGGTAATCGTGTCCAAAACGATAAGTTATAACCACCTATGTGCCTCGTGCACGTTCGTGTGGCCCATTTTCCTTTTTATCCCTTATGCCTTTATTCGGGTAGGTGGGGTTGTGCCGTGTGAAGGTGCCCAAGGAAACGCGTTTAGGCGGGTCGGGTCAGGTCGGGTCATCTGAGGGCGATCATGTCAAAAATGCTAAGTTGTGATCGATCGCATACCTTGTGCATGTTCACGTGGCCCGTTTTCCATTTTCTCCCTAGTGCCTTTGTTCGGGTGGGTCAGGTCGGTTCAGGTTGTGTGACGGTGATTGTGTTAAAAATTCTAATTTGTGACCGATCGTGTGCCTTGTACACATTCGTGCAACCCATTTGTCATTTCCTCCCTCGTTCCTTTGTTTGGGTGGGTTAGGTCGGGTATTGTTGTGTGAGGGCACCCAAGGCAATGGGTTTGGGTGGGTCAGGTCAGGTTGGGTTGTGTGAGGGCGCCCAAGGAAACACATTTGAGCGGGTTGGGTTAGGTCAGGTCATGTGAGAGCGCCGAAGGAAACATGTTCGAGCAGGTTGGTTTAGGTCTTGTTGTGTGAGGGCAGCCAAGGGAACGCGTTCGGGTCGTGTGAGGGCACCCCAAGAAACACGTTCGGGCGAGTCTGGTCAGGTTGGGTCCTATGAGGGCACCTAAGGAAATGCGTTTAGGCAGGTCAGGTCAAGTTGCGTGAGGGTGGCCATATAAAAAGTGTTAATTTGTGACCGCCATTGTGCCTTGTGCATGTTAGTATGACCCGTTTTTGGTTTTCTCCCTCGTGTCTTTGATCTAGCGGGTTGAGTCGTGCCATATGAGGGTGCGCAAGGAAATGCATTTGGGTCAGGTTGAGTCATGTGAGGGAGGTCATATCAAAAATTCTAAGATGTGACCACCCATGTGCCTTGTGTACGTTTGTGCAACCCATTTTCCATTTGTTCCCTCATACCTTCATTCGGGTGGGTCAGGTCGGGTCAGGTCGTGTTGTGTGAGGGAGCCTAAGGGAACACATTAGGGTGGGTCAAGTCAGGACATGTAGTGTGAGGGTGCCCAAGGAAATGCGTTCGGGTCAGGTCGAGTCGGGTCATGTGAGGGCGCAAAAGGAAATGTGTTCGTACAGGTCAAGCCAGTTCGTGTCATGTGAGGGCGCCCAAGAAAATACATTCTGGCAGCTCAGGTCAAGTTGTGTTGTGTGAGGGTGACGAAAGAAACGTGTTCATGCAGGTCGGTTCGGATCAAGTCCTGTCTGGTCGTGTGACCACACCCATGGAAATGCGTTCGAGTGGGTCGGGTCATGTGAGGGTGGTATTATAAAAAATGCTAAGTTGTGACTGTCCGTGTGCCTTATGCACGTTCATGTAAACCGTTTTTTGTTTACCTCTTTGTGCATTTGGTCGAGCAGGTTGTGTCATGTCGTGCGAGGGCACCCAAGGAAACACATTTGGGTCATGTCGGGTTGGGTCATGTGAGGGAGGTCATATAAAAAATTATAATTTGTGACCACCCATGTGCCATGTGCACGTTCATGAAAACTGTTTTTCATTTTCTCCCTTGTGCCTTTTTTTAGGTGGGTTCAGTCAGGTCGAATAGTGTCGTATGAAGGCATCGAAGGAAACACATTCAGGTTGAGTCGGGTCCGGTTGTTAAGTCCTTATATTAATAGTGTAGTCCCTTATTATGTTAGTGTATCCCCCCTTATTGTTATTGTTATACCCTTGTAACCCCCATATTGTTATTATTGTGCCCTTACATTATTATTGATAGGTCGGCTAGGGTTACATTGTGGCCCCGTGGACTCCTATATATAGAAAGGAGGTTTTTTCATTTGTATCATCCAAGAATTGTTCATTCATGTAATGTATTGGAGTTTTCCCCCTCAAAGTGGCTGATTTCTAAGGTGGTGATATCTCTTTTCTTCTATTTTTGGAGCTGGTTTCACAATATTTGGTATTAGAGCTTTGGATTCTAGGGTTTCGCTGCTCCAAACAGGTCATCGTAGCATTTTCGCTATAAATTTGTTTCTACAAAGTTTCAGAAGCTGAAAATTTTAGGGTGCGAAGCCGACATCCAGAGTAACATTGTCGCAAAATTTCAGAGATTGTTTCGCAATATTTTCGGAGATATGGTCTGTGGAAGTTAGGTCTTTTTGCAGGCTCCTCAATTTAATCTAAACGGGTCATCATGGAATTTGTGCTATAAATTTGTTTCTACGAAGGCTCAGAATCAGAAATTTTAGGGTGCGAAGCCAAAAGCCTAAGGAAACTCATCACAAAATTTCAGAGCTTGGTTCCCAATATTTTCAGAGATATGATCTGTGGAAGGTAGTGCTTTGTCAGGCTCCTGAATTTCATCTCAAAGAGGTGATCATGGGAAAATATTCATAACTCTCTCTATGAGCATCAGATTGGAGTGTCGTAAAAAGTGGCCATAATTACACGGACTTTGGTTATTTTTCTTTTAATTTTAGAGCTGCAAGATGAAACAGGGACACGTGGTAAGTTTTACAAGTTCGATCTACTAAAGTAGTCCATAATTAGGTCATTGTGGGAGATTGGACATAAATTTACCTTGAAGAATCCAAATCAACTTAGACCTATGGCATTAAAAAGAGGATTGAGAAGGCTACTTCAGTACCAAATTTTAGATATTGAAGAGCCGTAACCATAGAGATAATCCAATTTAAATATCGAGCTCCTCAAAAGCAAGAGAAAGGTGTGTAATTTTTTCCAAATTGCATAAGTCTTGTTTGAAAAATCAATTTGAATTGATTCCAAGGGCATATTGTAGAATAGATATCAGTATTGGGTTCTAAAAAAATGCCTCGTAAAAATAATTCAACACCCATTAAGCCTTCATAAGGCTCTACTATGACTCATGAAGATGAAGAATTGCAACATGATCTATCAAAATTACAAGAGCAAGTGCAACAAATTTCACTCTCGTAAAGAGCAACAAAAAATGAAATGGAAGTTTTGAAGAAAGGCATGGAAGCGAAGATGGATGGTTTGAAGAAAGGCATGGAAGCTAAGATGGATGGCAAGGAAGCTGGCATGGAAGCTAAGATGGATGACATGGAAGAAAAAATGAAAAACAACATGGAAAAGATGAAGAATGATCTAAAAGCAGACATGGAAGGTTTGACAAAGTTGATACAAGAAATGTTTCCTAATGGTGAAAATATAGTAGAGGAAACTCATGATGAGAACAAAATAAATGTTAATCGTGATTTCATAAAATCTAATGTTGGAGGGAAGAACCACCATATTCCAAAAATGGATATGAGGAAGTTTGATGGAAAGGATCCTATAACATGGATACTATAGATGGAGAAATATTTTGATCTCAATAATGTGCAAAACACACAAAAAGTACACATTGAAACTTTACATTTAGAACAAAATACATTTGTATGGTATCGATGGCATTGCTCCCATAACAAAATTGTCACTTGGTCAATTTTTATGGAGGAAATGATAGCACATTATGAGGATACAAAGAGCAACACTTTCTTTAGCCAGTTGATAAATCTCAAGAAAAAGTGTTCAGTGGGGGAGCACATTGAGGACTTCCAAAAATTGAATATAAGGGTCACTGATATTTTAGAGGAACACAGGATTGATCTCTTCATAGGTACTTTAAAGGATAACATCCAACATGAAGTTCACGTTTTGGAACCTGATTCACTGGAGAAAGCATTCAGGTTGGCAAGAAAAATTGAATATAAAATTATGGCAACAAGGAAGCCTACCACTCACTTCTATAAAGATGGAAGTGTTGCTACTCCTAAATTTCCACGAACTACAAGGTTGACACCACAACAATTGGAAGAAAAGAGAGCAAAAGGGCTTTGCTACAGTTGTGATAGCAAATACACTAAAGGTCATAAGTGTGCTGAGAAGAAATTATTTTACATAGATTGTGAAGAGGAAGAAGAAAATGAACAAGAAGAGGATATACACCAAGAACCAGCCCTAGAAGAGGAATAAATGAGTCCGACCATATCGTGTAATGCATTGGTAGGAATTACCACTCCTCAAACTCTCAAGATAGAAGGACATATCAAGAAGAAAAAGGTAATAGTGTTGATTGATTCAGGTAGCACCCATAATTTTATTCATTGTAAGGTAGCCAAGGAATTAAATTGTTTCCTATACTCAGCACCAGAATGTCAAGTGATGGTTGCAAATGGAGGAACTATAAATTTCTCTGGAAAATGCCATAATATCAAGCTAACCATGGGGGAATATGTATTGACTAGTCCAATGCTTTCCATTCATATGGGAGGTGCTGATGTTGTACTAGGAGTACAATGGTTACAATCTTTGGGGACGGTAGCTTTTAATTTTCAAGAACTTTTCTTGAAATTTTTTTCAGAAGGAAAGGAAGTCGAATTACGGGGTATTGAAGGGAAGCCAGGAAGGATAATAAGCTCTAATGTCATGACAAAGCTTCTAAAGAAAGAACAACGAGGCGTAATTACACAATTATGCTCACTAGAAGTTCCAACATCAAAATCATCTATTTCTGCAGATCTCCAACAAGTCTTGGACAATCATTCCAAGGTGTTTGAAACCCCCAAAGGACTCCCACCTATTCGTGATCATGATCATGCTATTCATTTGATTCCAGGAAGTGTTCCTCCAAACATCAGGCCTTATAGATATCCTTACTTCCAAAAGAGCGAAATTGAACGTATGATTGCAGAAATGTTAGAGGCAGGTATAATTCAACCTAATCAAAGTTCTTTCTTTGCTCCTGTAGTATTGGTACACAAGAAGGATGGATCATGGCGAATGTGTCCGGATTATAGGGAGCTCAATAAGCTCACCATTAAAGATAAATTTCCCATTCCTGTGATTGATGATTTATTGGATGAATTACATGGAGCAATTTATTTTACCAAGTTGGATCTTCATTCAGGATATCATCAAATTAGAATGAAGACTGAAGATATTTCAAAAACTGCATTTCGAACTCATGAGGGTAATTTTGAATTTTTGGTCATGCCTTTTGGCCTTACCAATGCACCTTCTGCATTTCAAGGGTTGATGAATTCCATTTTCAAACCCTTCCTTAGAAAATTTGTGCTATTATTTTTTGATGATATACTAATCTACATCAGGTCTTGGAAGGATCATGTTCAACATGTTGACAGGGTGCTCAAACTATTGCAGGAGAAACAATTATATGCAAAGGCATCCAAATGTTTCTTTGGAGTACAACAGGTGGAATATCTAGGTCATATTGTATCTCACGAGGGTGTTAAGGTAGACCCTACAAAAATTAAAGCCATTAAGGAATGGAAAGTCCCCACAACCATAAAGCAGTTGCGAGGATTTCTCGAGTTAAACAGGTATTATCGCAATCTTGTTAAGAATTATGGGAGAATAGCAGCACCTCTAACAAAATTATTGAAGAAAGATGCATTTTCATGGACTCATGAAGCAACTAAGGCCTTTGAACATCTTAAAGAGGTAATGTGCCTAGCACCGGTCTTAGCTACGCTAGACTTCACAAAAACCTTTATTGTGGAATGTGATGCCTCAGCAAATGGAATTGGTGTTGTTTTAATGCAAGAAGGAAGACCCATTGCTTTTGAAAGTCATCCAATCAAAGGAAAGTATTTACAGAAAGCTATTTATGAGAAGGAAATGTTAGCAATACTGCATGCACTAAAGAAATGGTGACCTTAACTAATGGGAAGACACTTCAAGGTAAAAACTGATCATGATAGTCTTAAACACTTTTTGGAACAAATACTATCTTCAGAAGAGCAGCAAAAATGGGTCACAAAGATGTTGGGTTATGACTTTGAAATAATTTACAAAAAAGGGAAGCTAAATGTTGTTGCAGATGCACTCTCAAGAAAGAATGAAGAGGTGGAAGCATTGCTTTGTGCCATTTCTATTATCCAACCAGATTGGATAACCAAAGCAAGAGATGAATGGAATAAGGATGAAGAAGTGTGGACACTCATTCAAAAGTTGCAGCAAGATCCTAGTACATCTGATACATTTAGTTGGAAAAATGATTCCTTATGGTACAAAGATCGCTTATATCTTTGTAAGAATTCCCAACTAAAAAAAAAGATTCTTTTGGAATTGCACACTTCTCCTTTAGGAGGACACTCAGGATTTTTAAAAACTTACCACAGGGTGAAGAAAGAATTTTTTTGGGATGGCCTTAACTCTGATATTCGAAAGTTTGTGGCGGAATGTTTGGTTTGCCAACAGAATAAAGTGGAAACAATTAAGACCCCAGGACTTCTACAACCTTTATCCATTCCAGGTCAACGTTGGTAGGAGATTTCAATGGATTTTATCACAGGTTTACCTAAGTCCGAAGGAAAGAGTGTCATCATGGTGGTAGTTGATAGACTTACCAAGTATGCACACTTTTGCGCATTATCTCATCCATTTAAAGCAAGTACAGTTGCTACTACATTTATGGACACAATTCAAAAGCTACATGGAAACCCAAGGGTTATTATGAGCGACAGAGATTCAATTTTTACCGGAAATTTTTGGACAGAGTTATTTTCTTGTTTGGGTACTCAATTAGCTCATAGCTCATTTTATCATCCTCAATCCGATGGTTAAACTGAGATAGTAAATAAATGTTTGGAAGGATATCTGCGTTGTTTTGTATCTGATAAACCAACATAATAGGTCAAGTGGCTACCTCTTGCTGAATGGTGGTATAACACTTCCTTCCATACTGTAGCAAAAATGACCCCATTTATGGCACTTTATGGATATCATCCATCGTCCATCACATCATATTTAAGAAAAAAATTGAAGGTTCAAGCAGTGGAAGATCACATCGAGCATCAACAAGAAGTTCTCCAACTCTTAAAGGATAACCTGAATTTGGCACAAAATCAAATGAAACAACAGGCATATCAACATCGGAGCGAGAGAAGTTTTGATGTACGAGACTGGGTATTTTTACAGCGATAACCATACAAACAAATGTTCCTCAAGCAAGATAAGAAGGATAATAAATTATCGCCAAAGTACTATGGTCCTTACAAGGTGTTGCAAAAGATTGGTACTATGGCATACAAATTGGAGCTTCCTTCTTCTTCACGAGTACATCCAGTTTTCCATGTTTCATGCTTAAAGAAGGTTATAGGTGAAAATCTTCCAGTTCAAACAATATTTCTAGAACTTGACGAGGAAGGAAAAATCATATTGGAACCTGAAGTAGTCATGGAAAAAAGAACTCCACAGCTACGAAATCGATCAATTCAGAGTATCTCATTAAGTGGAAGAACTTACCCACGAAAGATTCTACATGGGAAGATGAGAATTTTATACAGAAGCACCCAGAGCTACTCAAGCATTGAGGACAACACTTTTTTTAAGGAG